>CABFVZ010000798.1:106707-122526 GCA_902151445.1 Timema monikensis | reverse complement strand
GGGGGGGGGGAGGGGGGAGTGATGCTTCAACATACAAACATAGTTATTTGTTCAATCAGCATTGGTAGCATTTATTATTAGTTTCATTTTATGGAGATTGATAATACCTATCAAGAGTGATGGCTGCATATCACATAACTTGATTTATGAATGTATTAAAATATGTAATTTTATTATATTTTGTATCTTTCTGATAGCACCATTGCTATCAACTAGTCAACTATCGTGGCCTTGCTATACAGCCTTACTTCATTTTATTGATTTGAATAATTAGTGTGAGTTACTGATAGCCCGAATATGTCTGCAGATCTAAGATGCAGTGCAGCAATTAAATATGGCCGAGCTAAGCTTAACAGCCATGAATCACTCTAGTGATAGCTAGGGCTGTGGAAACAGTATCGATACCAATACTGTTTCACTCGTATGAGTTCTTACCCCCCACCCCCGGTATCAAAAGAAAACTTTAGTAGGCTATAGTTAACGTGGGTTTATTCATCATAGTTTTTTTTAAGCATATGTCAACTTTGACATTACGAACTAGAAAGTTAATTGACGCACTCACCAAAGTATGCCACCTATCCCTATCTTAAGATAGTTCTATCCAGTCCTCCTCATTACACCCTATCTCTTTCAGAGCCATTCTAATAATATCCTCCTATCTGCGTCTAGTTCTTACCAACGGTCTCTTCCCATCGGTTTGACCAGTCAGTACCCTGAACATGATTCTAGATCTTCCATTCACGTCGCAAGTCGTAATTAACGGTATTTGACTTTCCTAGCCATGTCTTGAGATGAGGACAAGGTATGTAACTCATCATTATATAACCTCCTCCCCTCCACATTATCCACGTTTCACAATCATAGAGAACAACCGGTACAATTATTGTTTTGTATATTCTGAGTCTTACATTGCTGGACAGCAAGAGAGATGTAAACGAGAGCCCGCCCTACCTTAAATATATTAAATTACTAAGACAACTATATATTTTATAACCAAGTTATTTTATCTTTTGATACCAGCTCGATTTTGTGGTGTAAGTTAAGTCCATTCGCCAGGATAAGAGTGGTGGTAACTGACAACTATCAGATGTAGAAACGGTTAAAAGAAAAAATATAACAAAAATTTTGACTGCCGAAAGTGACAACATAAATCTGAGTAGATCTGGTAGTTTCGGGTCCGTACTTAGCAGACACGAGTTCCAGGAAAAATTTCGTTTGTGGGGCCTCCAGTTATCTNTTGTGGGGCCTACAGTTTGCTCCCCGATACCGCTACCCCCCCCCCCCCCAAATTAAATTAAAATAATAATATTCGTTTAATGTTATTACACTCGTTTTCACCTATATCATATACCAATTTTCAGCTATATAATGTATCCAGATATTCCCTAGAAGGTAAATAAATACATGTAATAATTAATGCTAGAAGCCGTGTTTCTATATATCTAAGGGTTGATTTATCCCCAACCCTTCGTTAGATTTTCTTTTCCAACGAACTTTACCTGTGCAAAGGTACCAAAAAACAACTGTACCAAGTTTTGATTAAATCGGTTAATTCGTTCAAAAGTTATAGTTAGACATGTCTCCTACAAACATACAGACAAATGCAAATCGGTGGAGTTAAAACGGAGAGCTCGCTTCAATGGTACAATACATGATTATGATTTTATTTGTTGTTTTCCTCTGATAATATTTGGTAGATGACCTATACAGGAAAGCTACTATAAAAGCACGCAAACCAAAAATTTCCCACTCCACCCTGTTTTTGTTTTTTCCCTTTGTAACTTAAGCGAGCGCGGGGCCCTTTGGGGCACACCACACACCTAAGAGCGGCCCTGAGTAACTTTTCCTAGACGCCACTCACCTACTCTCCAACCGTAGATGGGGCCTAAAACATTTATTCATGTGATTAAAAAGTATCGAGTAAAATTGTACTGGTATCGGAAGGAAAATATCGATAGACGTAAAGTATCGATACTTTCCCCACATTCCTCCCGATTGCAGAGACCCCCACTCAACCAAGGAGACGACTCGTGGGTGCTAGAAGCCCGAGACCACCTTGCTATCTGGAGCGAGTGTAATGTCTTGACAGGAATAGACACGCGCGCCAGCCAATGGGAGGCCGGGCTCACCAGCGCCCCAGTGGATCAATAAGGAAACACTCATGGCTAAATTTGGCGCCCAAAGCCGGGTAGTGTTTCGACCTGATTCTAATGGTGTTATCTTAGGTTAAGTTACTTTTTAAGATGGGTGCTCAAATAATATTGTATTAGGCTTGGATTCAGTATGAGCTAGAAGTGCGAGTTTTATTAGGAAATTATAATACGTGTAGATATATAGCTTATATAAACATAATATACAGTTTATACTACTTATCTGTTTAGGTCCTCTATGTTTACATATAAACATGCATACACTAATCAAAAGTATAGAAGATATAGGTGTTTAGGTCTTAAACAAGAAAATATTTAGGAGGAACACTATCCAGAAACCGTAAGTATTTTGCTGACGCGTACATCAGGGTCAGTAGCTTACCGTTAAAGTTTGGAGAATGTGGACTGCAGGAAAGAGACATTAGCACCAAGGCCGCCGTGCACTCGTCCATATAGTCCTCTTTTTCATCTTGAGAAGAACTGGGCCGTCGCTTGCGAGACCTGCAACAAGGACAGACACATTTTGTCACGTACACGCCATGTTCTATTAGGCCCCCATTCAAACTGAAAGGGTCGTATACTTGGGATATTTTGTTGACGCTCGAATCTAGACTATTATACCTCACCAGGATTTAAACCAAGATCTATGGTCACCGAGTGAACCCCCAAACCCTCAACGTTCGTGATAATAGCCGAGGCCTTCTCCAAACGATTGTAAGAAAAATGTTATCGTGCCCCCAACTATACTTTTTTTTTCCGCACATCACGTCTTACACCACGTTCTAGCTTTCCGTATAACTACACTAATGTATTAGGGAGGAGTAAGGTAGAATTTTCAGAAAATGTACCTACATTAGCGTGACGATAGAGTGGGAAACTATTAATATAAAATCCCCTTCAGTTCATCCTGATAGGATTTGAATCCCAAACTCCTTGTCAATGGCAAATCAAACCAGAAAAGACGAACACCTTGATCCACGTGCCCACCGGTGCGGGTCCAAACTAAATTAGGTGGTTAGTTTCCCCATTTAAAAAAAGTTTACATATAATGCGCACCAGTGGGAACACGGACAAAGGCATCAGTCTCGTTTTATCTGATTCTTTAGTGAGTTGGAGTTAGGTGATCAAATGGCGGCAGAAAGTTTAAAATTGTTTTCCATTGTACCTCTGAGTATACGTGGGGGCATTTTAAAAAAAATCCACTTTTCTCATTCCTATTCCATTAATTTACAAATGCGGTTAGCATGAACGGGTAGTAAGACTTGGTGTATGCCAAATTAAAAACAGTGAAAGTAGGCCTACCAGTTACTATAGACTTTTACCTCAATAATCATTAATTATTAACGATGTTACCTACTTAGAGATTTCAAAGCTATTTTGCGAATTAGGCTGCATCTTAACTTGATGAGATTGTTTTAGAATTCATAGTTTTGGTTTCAACGTCGTATCTCGCTGAATAAAACTTAAATTCATTGACATGGGAAATCCTATCTTGATCTGCCGTGACGTCACAGGTAGATTATTATTATTATTATTATTATTAGCACCGCGTCTTACTAACCGTTCGGGTTATATGCACAGTCACAGGTAGACAAGGTCCTTAAAGGTATAGGATAAGGAAGGTAGGCTTTAGATCTGCTACTCTAATTAGCGGTGTGGAAAGTGCAAGTCAAACAATCCACCCGCACATAGTGGCACACGCTAATCGCAAGGCTGTGTGAATGTAGGTCCCTGTGGCGAGGTCGTGACGGGCCGGGCCCACAAGAACAGGCGGTGTAGCAACCCTCCTGTCAGGGTGTGACGTAACAAACCGGCAAGGTGCAGTTGGAGGGAGTAGAAAGTGCCGGCCGGTCTCTACAGCTCAGTCAACAAGTGTTTCACAACTACACCGCGTTCGATACAAATTGAGAGTGGTAACAACACTCGCACGGTACAATTAAGGCGTAAAAAAAAATCAAGTTGAGATGGATTATAATTTACAACTATCATAAAAGGCTCAGCAAATGAGAATGAGCTATAGCTTACAGCTGTCATAGAAGGCTCAGCAAGTGAGCATGAACTATATAGTTCAGGACTGTCATAGACGTCTCAGCAAGTAAGAACGGACTGTAGTTCACGACTGTCATAGACGGCTCAGTAAGTGAGAATGAACTATAGCTTACAACTGTCACAGAAGACTCAGCAAGTGAGAATGGATTATAGTTCACAACTGTCATAAAAGGCTCAACGAGGGAGAATGGATTATAGTTCACAACTGTCATAAAAGGCTCAACGAGGGAGAATGAACTATAGTTCATGACTGTCATAGACCACTCATTAAGTGAGAATGAACTATAGCCTACAGCTGTCATAGAAGGCGAAGCAAGTGAGAACGGACTATAGCGCATGAATGTCATACAAGGTTCAGTAAGTGAGAACAGACTATAGTTTACAACTGTTATCGAAGGCTCAGAAAGTGTGAAAGAACTATAGTTCCCGAATGTCATATAAGGCGAAGCAAGTGAGAACGGACTATAGCGCACGAATGTCATACAAGGTTCAGTAAGTGAGAACAGAATATAGTTGAAACGAAACATGCTCATCAGCGAACGGAACACAGTGTGGGGGTTAGAAAGCGAGAAAGGAGGCAATAAAGTGGTTAATAGCGGCATCACAGCCATTTGTAATCAAGATTCACAACATCTCGGGTTGGCGTGATAATGAGGACTAGAGTAATTGCGCTGTAAACACAAAATAATAAGACTTGATCCAGACAAGGGTGAAAACATTTTAGTCTTCAATTTCAAAAATAGAATATAAAAAAAAAAAGAACCTTCGGTATTCTAACAATACGTGGCTTAATATACGGCCGCAAAGGTTAAGTAGCGTCTTAAAATTAATTGAAAATCCCTCGTACTGATCCTTGATAACATGGTACTGACCTAGGTTTCATATGTCAAACACTTTCACGATCATGCCCACATCCCCGTGGCCTTACATGTTGCTTGACAGACGGCTCCAAAATGAACTTTTGGTGTGGATAGTTACATGTTCACGAGTTAAATATTTGTTTATAAAAGAATAAAATAAATAGTACGACCAAAAGTACGTATTTGCCCATACATAAATTACCAAAAATCAGTAATTATAAAACTACCTCTAATTTTAGAGCCCGAACCAAAATCCAGATTTAGCCTGAAGGTATGATATCAAATTGGAACGAAATCCATCAAACTGTTTCGGCCGTAGCCCAAGCACAAATACACAAACAGAAAAGAGACAGACAGAACTATAGGAACCACATTTTTAAGTTTGGGGCATATGATTCAACAAAATCTACAATAAAAAAAATTGGACGGTTAAAATACTCTATTTAGCTGATAAAGTAAAAAAAGAAAGTTGCATTTCTATTAAATTCAGATGCCGGATGATTGTCGATAGAAATGGTGTCTGCAAATTAAGCCCATACTAAGGCTGCTGGAGTCAGGTTTTCATAGGAAGCCAGTTTTTGAAAACTGAGAACTCATCTTGCCACAATATTGTAAATAAAAATATTAAATAATTAATTGAATTTATTTTCTTAGTACATTTAATTGATGATGTAAAGAAAAATTATACAATAATCCACAAGAAAGCTTTTGATTACTTTTTAAAGATTAAACCAAAATAAAACATATTTCTAAAAAAAGTGTACCCACATTTGCGTGAAGATAAGATAAAAACCATATAGGAAAATCTCCTTATCACACCCGACTGGTATTCGAACTCCGATCTCCCCGTCATCGCCAATCCAATATTTTGAGAAAATGATGCCTTAGAAGCAGGCCTTGGCAGTTTTTTTGGTTGAAGGGCCGCAATGAGAATTATTTATAATATAATATATGACTAGGCCATCAAATAAAATTCGACTTTTCGGTGTGCGCAATTTATTATAAATAAAAATAATAATTATACAGTACAGCATAAAAAGGTTCGACAGTATAAAAAGAGTTATGTCACTCTTCAATAAAACAAAAATTAATTAGATGAATGCAATTGCTTCATATGATCTTTCATCAGTTCTTTAAGGTCATTCGACCATCATAATTTTTCAGCACAATTTTAACAAATCTATAATTATAAGCTATAAATGTTGATTCAATGATTTAAAAACATTACAGTTCACGAACTATAAGAGGTCAAAGTTGATATTTTATGCTTTTTGCGTACCATTGTTAAGGTAAAGTAATTAATGTTTGGGGCTGAAATTTAGTATAACTAGACATTCATAATATTAAGTGTACAGAATGAAATAGATTAATGGGTAGTTTACTTTAGGGCAGAAAAAAGAAAAAAAATATTTCTCAAAATTGGTTCTAATGATTGTGATTAAAATGTATATACAGACACTGTTATAAACAAAATGGCATATCTTTTTTCCCCCTATGAAAATAACTTTGAGGGTACTTTACATAAGCGGAAATTTCCAATTTGAATCTTTGAGATTCGAAATAACTTAGTCAACTTTAATTTGAAAGAATATTTTATAAAATCAATATTTTCCCAGCTATAGGAAAATACTGTATATATTTTTTTTTAAAAAAGAGCTTTGTGAAATGTGGAATTGAAAATGCACAGAGCCAATAAAATGTTTCCGTAACAATGTCTATTTCATGAAGCTCTTTGGTGAAATGCAATGTTATTTTCTTCCATTATGTTTCTATAGCAATGTATATTATTTGGTTTCACATGTCTTACGAGCTATGAGTATGATTTAAATAAAAGAGCGAGAAAGTCTGATAGGCGAACCGTGCCTTTTGTTTTTATCTTTAGTATTTCTGACACTAACATTTTTTGGTAGATACAGTAGATCGTTACACCTTTCGACCACCAAAGTGTGTATTAACTTGTGATGCAGTCAAAAAAAGTTTCTTCATAAATAAATGTGACTGTAGTTGAAGTACCGGCTAGCCAGAAGAGTAATTCCAGTGGCGTGATGCAACAAAGTTCCGGTGGGGAGTGACAACATTGACCCACATCTGGACGGCCTTAGTTAAGTGCTCTAAGAGTCTGTGTCCAGAATACCATGGTGGCAACAAGTTGATATACTTGCTGGCAACAAGTGGGTCACTATGATATACTTTCTGGCAACAAGTGGGTCACTATGATATACTTTCTGGCAACAAGTGGGTCACTATGCTATACTTTCTGGCAATACGTTGATCACTATGATATACTTTCTGGCAACAAGTTGATCACTGTGATATACTTGCTGGCAACAAGTTGATCATTATGATATACTTGCTGGAAACAAGTTGATCACTATGATATACTTTCTGGCAACAAGTTGATCACTATGATATACTTTCTGGCAACAAGTGGGTCACTATGCTATACTTTATGGCAACAAATGGTTCACTATACTCTCTGGTAACAAGTGGTTCACTATGCTATACTTTCCACTCAAAGTGGTCATATAGCCCCATTATACGCCTGTAAATACGGTTTCTAACCCAAATCAAGCATCGACATATGCCATACCCATTATTTTTCCACCTACTAAAGGGACTTTAACCACAACCCAGATCATCAATTTACCTATCAGTAAACGCGGGGTAAACACAATTTTTGGCCATTGTCGGGTTCCAAACTCATTATTCTTGGCAAAAGTTCTAAAGAGTCACAGTGTCAGACATAGCACGTACAAAAATAAAGTAACAAAGCTCGCAATGGCATGGTTCTGAATCCATTGTTGCTAATAACTTTTTGATTTGATGAAATAAAATAACTTCAAGTTATTTTTTTATTCCAACCAAACACGTTTATAATTATTTTTTTCAATGTTTCCTATGAAATTGTTACGAACACACAAGCGAAGTTAATTTTTTTAATATCTCATTTTTCAAAAACGTGCTAAAACTATTTCTTTCGTATGAAACTTCAACTAACTGTAATTGCTTCACTTCTGGTTCAAACTGGAGTGAAAGTACTTGATCGAGCGAGCAAGTACTCTTCTACTTTCCTTTTACTCCCTCTCTCTGTGTCTCAGGACCTCCTACTCTCTTTGTATCAGGATCTTCTACTATCTCTATCTGAGGATCTTCAGGATCTTCAATTCTCTCTCTGCATCAGTACCTTATACTCTCATTATATGTGTCTCAGGACCTTATACTCTCTCTCTATGTGTCTCAGGACCTTATACGCTCCCTCTGTGTGTCTCAGGACCTTATTCTCTCTCTCTCTCTATGTGTCTCAGGACCTACTCTCTCTCTCTCTGTGCCGCAGGACCTCCTTCTCTCTCTCTCTATGTCGCAGGACCTTCTACTCTCTCTATCTGAGGACCTTCAGGATCTTCTATTCTCTCTCTGCATCATGACCTCCTACTCTTATCTTTGTATCAGGACCTTCTACTCTTTCTCAAGACTTCCTACTCTCTAATATTTATCCGTCTCAGGACCTACTCTCTCCGCGTCCCTAGGAATGATGCATGCTGTCATATGTTGTACCACGAAGTAAACATAAGGTAATTAGACGATGGTGTCTGACCGCTGACAACAGCTCACCTGTTCACCTGCCTGGGGACGGAAATAATGATGTCATTTTATTGCAAGTCGTTAATACTTGATATCGTAGCTCAGCCAACGGCATGACGGCCGCATGCGTGCATAGACCGGCCGGCGAGATGACGTCACGACAACAGCTGATGAAACGAGAGACCGGCACAACCATCTAGTCGGTAAGATTTAAGTTGAGAGTGTGTATTCGGAAACCGACCAGGCAGTGTTATATTGATCCTACCTATAGAAGGGAGATGGGAAAACTTTCTAGATATTTATATATATAAATAATGCATTCGTAATATCCAAAGTCTTAAGGTTTACATTTTGTTTAATTTATTCTAAGGACGTTAACACAAGAAACATTATCAAATAGATGACAGTAAGAGCAATTCCAGTACTGCTCTCATACTCACGATTTGTCTACATTGATTGGGGGTTTGAATGTATCACTAACGTACGGTCTTCCGTAGACCATATGTGTTAATACTCTAATATTATAATCATCGCCTTAACGACTACATCCCCTTTCCCTAAGATTCAATCATCTGACATTATTGCCGGAATATGTTAACCTGTACCATGGAGGTGATATGTGTCTATCAAGGAGGCGACTTATGTCCACTAAGGAGGCGACCTATGTTTACCAAGGAGGCAGACTACCTCTACTATTCCACCGGCTACAAAACTTTCTCTGACAGCTCTCCTGTGAGTGAATACACCGTGAGATGTAACTCACTCCTGACGAATAGTTTTGGATGGAGCTGAACATAGCGAGGTACTGTATGTACTCCATCAAGAAATAACGGAGCTTTTCGACCAATCATCTCCTCTAGCTTACTGTTGCAAGATGGTCATGTATTCTGAGAGCAGCCGAGATTCATTTGGTCCAGTGGTGAATGTTTGTCACCGCGAGGCCGTGACACGTGACAATGGCCCACAAAACACGACGGAGATGACAGTTGTTTGTCTTTAACCAATTAAGTACACAATTTCAAAACTTTTACCTAGCTAACACAATAAATTGATGTACTCTAACAAACTTGGTTTTCATACAATACTTTAGTATGATTTTACAAAATGTAAACGTTTAGCCAGTGATAAGCGAAGCTTGAGAAAATACAATTATATCGAATAGTATGTTTTGAAATAAGTTAAAGAGTTGACTGATATAATTACATTAATAACTAATTCGATCGAATGCATTCCTGGTACACTATTATATTACATGCACAATAATTGTGCTTTATTTTCCCCTAGTCTGACACCTTAACTCATTCGGTAGCGTAAAATAAAATATATTAATAATTATATAAAAATATGGCTTATGACAGCTTGTCTTCTAGCTCTAGAACACCCATAGAAAAATATTTCTTCCCGATTGGCAAAAAAAAACACTTTGCATTACTTTACCCAGTATTTCATATTTGTAAACTCAAAACATTATTTTTAGTTTGGAAGTCACAATTGTGTCTGTTCTCATTGCATGTCATGTTTCGAATTCTTTAAGTCACACATTAAAGTACAAACTTGATGTCTAGAGTTGAAAGTATTCTTTATTGTGTAGCCGCCCCCATTTGATTGAACGCGCATGGTCGGACTGGTCTCGCGTGCGGCGGGGAAGGTCTTGTTGGCCTCTAGACCGCGATAACTCGGCCTCGCACGTGACATATCGCTAATTGAGCTAATCCTCTCTGCGACAGTAAGCATCAAGGCTAGAACTGCGCGGCACTTAACCTAAATGACCGGAAGGGTTTTTAAATAATTACTGTGCCTAGTCTGGGGTAATTCAAGAAATAGAAAGCCAAGCCATAGATTAATTTGACTATTAATAATAAAAAAATAGGACCTGTAGATTTAGCGTATGGGACCTACTAAATGTATAGGAGTAGCTTTGACCTAACCTTAAAATACTAAACAGGGAATTGAACCAAATATGTTCATCACCATTTTTGAAGACAGTATCCATCAGCGACTTGAACTGGCTAACATAAGTATCGATACTAGTATACAAGCCACAAACTATCCCAAAACAAGGATAATTATGATGACGAACTCTAAGGAACTATCAAACCACGTTCTTCTAGGTCAGAAGTGTTAGCCGCTTGCCAAGTGTTACCAGTTTGAAGAGGTGTTAAGGTTGTCCCTACCTCGCTAACTAAGCTAAAATTCATTGGCTGAAGGTCAACACCAGTAATGGCCCACTAAGGGCCAGACAATGGACAGTGACCTCCACCCACGACTCCACAACCTTGCCTCAGGAGAGAGCTCCATTTAGAGTTGCTTATGTAGGCTTACTTCGTTTCTGCGTTCCAAAAATACCAAACTCTATTATCTATGTAACCAAGCTAACCTGACTCACTATATTTGACTAAAAGCTGTACAACTATTAGAGGTAGTAAGATGTAAAAACTATCTACCAAAAACTTTATCAAAACTATATTTAGTTGTTTTTTTTAAAGACAAGGTACTCAATGTTAAATTTGTTAATCTTAGACCACTTCTGCGCATGTGTACACATAGCTGAAAAGTGGGACCCGCGCCAACACCGAATTACACACAAGTTTCCATGGTAGCTACTGTTTTGCTAATAATCGCTATGATAGTTGTTCGTACACACGGAAATAGTTTACTTGTGCTGAATTAAATACGGAAACATCGACAGTGTGCACATGCATGATGCATCCGACAGAGGCGTATCTCCAAGAGAGCGTGCGCGAGATTCGAGAAAGGGATCTGCGCAGGCAGAGTTCTTTTTTTTTTGTGTGTGTGTGCTCGTGATGACGCCATTGCGGACAGTTTTATTTTCTGCGGTAAAAGCACGTGAGTGGTGCAGTGAGACTCTCACTTCCTAGTTTCCTCGCTATGTACCCACAGGAACAATGGCACCCTCGCAACTGTCACATATAACTATAGTTCTATACCTCCTAGTTCCTGCGAAACTGTTTACGAATGTTTCACCACTTTCATCTCGTTAATTAGTTCTCGCCCACAGTAATGACAGCGTTCGTCTAATTGCGCGGAACCAAGACTCGTGGCCCCATTAGACGCTCCAGACATTCTCTCGACTTTTAGTTAATCGGTTGATGTAACCCGATTTCTCCTGGAGTGCCATGAGATTGGCTCATTTAACCTCTCACGACACTCTCTTTCTCTCTCTTTCTATATATATATATATATCTATCTGGGTCGCGTGATTGAGCCACATTTAAATAACACGGAGGCTCTGGGAAACACGACAAGAGGAATGATTCATGTGTGAAGACCTCCTTGGCATTTCTAGCGCCCTGATACCGAGTTGGTGTAGAGAGAACAAATCGATATATATATTATAAGGGGGTTGGACAAAAAATGTGAACCAGGGAAATAGGTTAGTTAGTTACATTTCTTTTTAATAAAGTGTTGCTCTAACATTTTCCTTTAATACAGATACAATCCATGGAATATATATTAAGGATATGAGCCTTGAATCCTTAGGAATATTCGAGAATTCGAGAAATGAATCTTGAACAATTTTTTTTTTAATTAGAAGAATGGCCACTGGAGAGTATTAAAAAATTCTATGAATCAATTCCAAGGATTGAATATGTATTAAAGGCAAATGGTGGACCAACACCTGATTAAGGCCATGCGTNCACCGGACCAGGATTCGAACACTATCCAGCCCGTCACCGACAAACCAAACTAGATGGGGTTGACATCTTGGCCCGCGTGTTCACTGGTGCGGTCTAGTGATCGATGCCTTGGTTTGCTATCTTATATGCTACGCCATAGTGTGAGGTAAGTTTGCAACCTTTCAAGGTAAACTAAGGGTTCATTTGGTATATTTCATTAGTATTTATATATCTTTGTTACTTGAAAGCCCATCTCACGGCCGAGATGTTTGATACAAGACACCCTTTGGATCAGAAGTCGCCTCAAAGTGTAGTTTTCTCCATTATTTATTTGTAAACTGTGAAATTAAGACCAGTAAAATATTGTTCTCATTTTTTAAATATGGTTTTAAATCAAGAAAAATTGTTTCACTGGGCTCCACCCCACTGTTTTCTAATGAAATCACAGAAAGCCGCACTAAAATGTAACGTCTGGTTTAAATGGTATCGCCTACCTTAGTTATCCATGAGACGAGACAGACTTTTTAAGAAATCAAGATGTTTTCATCCTATAGTATTTGGAATAAATGTGATAATTTTGTTTATGATATTGAAAGTAATTATAAGAGCTAAAATAATTGAGTTTGTTTCTAGATCAACAGTAAAATGTGCATATTTAAAATATTAACTTGTATGCACATATTCTTCAGGCCATAGCTCAATGCAGAACAGAGCGTACCCGTACTAGTACAACTGCTATGCGTATGTTAACTTCACTAATGAGGAAATTCCTTGTCAAAGGAATTGCTTGCTTACCTCAGTTTACATTAAATATATTATTATTATTATTATTATTATTATTATTATTAGCACCGCGTCTTACTACCCATTCGGGTTATACGCACTTACGCTAATGTGTAATGGTAGGGTGATTGTGAGATGAAATGAAGGACCTACAGTTTAACGTGGAATCCGAACCACGGTGGAGGCCTGGCATTCCCCACATTCACAAGATGTCTTGTCAGAGGTGAAGGAAGGGTTTGGTAATCAGATAAATCTTTGCCGGGACCGAGGATTGAACCCCGGCCGCCAGCATAGAAGTCTGACACCTTACCCCTAGACCACCAGGTCACATTAAAGATGTTCCTAAACTCAATCCTATTTCAGAGCCAAGATATCTCATTTCTGGGATTCGATGTTTCCGGAACTGTTTCGGTGGTCACATGGTTTAAGGCGTCACTCTCGTGTTGGACTAGACTGCCGACAACAGGGATATTGGGATTCGAATCCCGGTTGGGTTTTCTAAAATTCTTTTCCACTTTCTTCTTCGCAAATGTGGGTACAGGTCCTCTAAATTCAACCTTCCTCATCCCTAACTCACTAGCTTAATTAGTAGATATGCGTGTAACCTGAACAGTTAGTAAGACGCGGTGCTAAAAAAACTTTCGGTCCACTAAAATAATGATTATTATTCCTTGACCGTAGGTGACCTCATGGTGATCGGCTCCTAGGTCAGCAGACGGCTAACGTATAACTTATTATTCTTAGGAGAAGACGTGGCCAATGTCAATAATCTGTTATCGCAAACAGACGGTGTCAATGGCCGCTATACCTCCTCTAAAATTATCACCGCCTGATACACTAGCTCAAACCATCTCCTGGACCTTAATATTCTATTAAAAACACATCATTTATCTAAAATCAGTGGGCGAGACCGATTGATTACAAACTAATATATTCATTGGAACTATATAAGCTTGGAGAAGAAAATTATGTAATTGGAAGTAAATCCCTTTGCAAACTTTTTTTTTTTGCCCGAGGCCGTATTCAAGAGCCGCTGAAGTAACGTTTCTCGCTACGTTGGGAAACCTAAATGCATATAAATATCCCACGAACTATATTTATTTTGTCCACGCACTCTAAAAGTCTCACAACAGATACAACACACCCAAACTAAGTTGAGAGTGTACGTAAAATGAAACTACTTTATACTTAGTAAGTTGGCTAGTCGCAAAGAGGCTTTCCATTCTCTTCCAGGTATATTTTAATTCTTCTTAGGTCAATATTAGAAATAGCCCATAAGGTAAGATGGCTTTTTTTTTAACTAGCCACATGTTCACAGTTCAAAGTTTCATCCAGTACATTTTGATAAAGAAGCAAGATGTGTATCGTATTGAGAGTCTATACGAAGTATTTTACTTAGAAAGTTCTCATCAATGTTAATGTTGATACGAGCTATATTGTTGACTTAGAATAAACTTTTGGAAGAGTGTTGGTCACAAACTGAAGACGATGGCACAACAATTGAAATCGAAAAAAAGATCAAAGACTTATCTCACAAAATAAGGTATAGCTGATTTTATGAATATTTATTATGTGAACAATATTTTTTTAAATAATAATCATCTCTGATATGTGTAGTGAAATTGAATTAGAAAATGGAGTTCGTAAACGCATCTGTGAATGTGTCACTAAACCAAACATGAAAACAGTATTGACCTATTTCGTGGGAGATCGCACCTAGTCGATTAAACTCGGGACTCCTCCCTTTTCCCACTACGCACTTTGCTGTGCGCAGGCCATACACTCTCAACGTCCCCGGGCTGGAGTGTAGTGGACAGTGTGAGGGTTCCCTGCAACTTGGTCCAGTTGGCATTACGCCCGCCATGACCGTGTCCGAGAGAGCTGTGTCAGAAGGCTTTCTCCCAGTTGTGGCGCAACACACGCAGGCCAGCGCGAACACACTTTACTTGACACCGTTTTCTGAGGTATCTCCCCTCATAAGGACACGGCCAGGGTGATTTAACTATTATTTACAAACAAGACAATTTCAAGATCATTTGTTTATTAGAGATGTGTTTTATAATATGTATGTTTTCGCTAGGCCTGCAAATCACAAATCCAGGTAAAACACGAGATTCATTATCTTGGGGTTTTTGGAAGAATTTATTAATAAAGGGTTAGGCTGCCATGATTTCCGCGAGTAACAGTCGAGTTTAGTGGACCTATCACGCCTTCAAACCACGTCCTACTACTCGTCCGGGCTATCCACCTATTTACACCAATGTGGTAAAGAGTTATAGGATAGAGGAAGTGTGCCCACATTTACGTGGAGGAAGAGCGAAAAGCCAACTAGGAAAATCAATTTCAGTGCACCCGGGGTGTAGGGATTCGAACCATAGCTTTTACCTCATCAGCAAATCAGACAAGACGTGACTGATGTCTTTATTCGCAAGCCCACCTACAACTACTAAAATAGGATGCATAAGGCGTTCATATCAATCTGTCTGTCTGAGCTAAAGGGTGAGAAGGGCAAGAAAAACTGTATCAACATCCGTCTGGTGTGAGCTTGGGAAACTACTATACATGAACATCATCCTAAGAGCAGTGGGACGAGGTTGAAATAATATTGGTGAGCTGAAGGATTACACTGTACAGTCTTAAAAAACTATCCAGAAATTCCCTGGAAGATTATACAGTTTTAAGCTTGTATTATTATTTCTGATCTTGGGAGGGTAGGGGGTAAATAGCTAGCTTGATCCCCAGATCCCCCCCCCCCCC
>CABFVZ010000798.1:94905-106535 GCA_902151445.1 Timema monikensis | reverse complement strand
GATCCCCCCCCCCCCCAAAGATATGTTCCAAGTAAGCCAATGTTCAGACCTCTCCTCCCACCAACCCCCTTGAACGAGCAACGAATGTACTATCAAGCAACCGATTAATTGGTTATTTTATTTATCATTTACCATCCTTTACCTGTTCAGGTTATATACCAGGTCATATCAGTACAAACAGATCTAACCTAAAACAGCAACTTGTAACTAAACACTCGCACCAGAAATTGTAATACAGGAGTGTGAGGGATATTAATTAGGATTCCCACTCAGGGCTGTGCGCTGGCTGTGTCGTGCTGCAAAACATTCTCAAACAGTTTATTCCCATATGAGCTACCTTGTAAGACCAATGTTTGATTCACACTTACAGGACTGTGCGCTGACCACGCTGCTACCATTCTCTGAATGTTAACGACGACACGACCAGCGCACAGTCCTACAAGTGTGAATCCATCTCTAGGCTCCACACGGGGTTGAACCGGACCCCTCTAGATTTGTTCAAGACACACAATGTCGGGTACTAGTCCAAGGTGAAGTGTGACAAGTATTTGAATGACACACATTCACACGCTCGCACACGGGACCTTGGCCAAACCGAGGTCCCCTCAGCCTCTGGATGTTTGGTAGATAACATGGGGCGCGGTCCTTCATTGAATGTCTGGTTCAACATCACCTCTCTCCCTCTTACTATCAAGAAATAGTTCTAGGAGAGGGCTACTGGAACTAACCATTGTCCTTCATTGACTGTCTGGTTGAAATATCTCGCCATCACAAAGTGATAATATGGGAGTATTGCGTTTGGCCGTATGCCAGGAAAAGACAGTGCAAACAAGGCAATTTAACGGGACCGGCCAAGAAGGAAGGACCCAACCAAATGAACCATGTCAATAAAAGTAGCCAGCCAGCTTGTTGCTCATTAAGTTTAAAAGTCAGTGGGTTCAGATTGTTGAGAGTGTTGATGAAGTAAGCATTGCAATAATGCCATAAATTAGATAGTAAAAATGGCTGCCAGTTGGCGTCAGGAAATACAATTAATTATTTGGCTACCAGCTGACGTTAGGGAATACAAGTGGCTACCAGCTGACATCTGAGAGTACAAATGGCTTCCAGCTGACGTCAGGGAATACAAGTGGCTACCAGCTGATGTCAGGGAATACAACTGCCTACCAGCTGACGTCAGGGAATACAAATGGCTACCAGATGACATGTGAGAGTACAAGTGGCTACTAGCTGACGTCAGGGAATACAAGTGGCTACCAGCTGACGTCAGGGAATACAAGTGGCTACCAGCTGACGTCAGGGAATACAAATGGCTACCAGCTGACATGTGAGAGTACAAGTGGCTACTAACTGACGTCAGGGAATACAAATGGCTACCAGCTGACGTCAGGGAATACAAGTGGCTACCAGCTGACGTCAGGGAATACAAATGGCTACCAGCTGACGTCAGAGAATACAAGTGCCTACCAGCTGACGTCAGGGAATACAAATGGCTTCCAGAAGAGAGCCTATATATAGTACTATCAACTCTAAGAAGAGGGTTGTATTGGAGCCACTCACCCGTGCACGGCAGGGACGTCTATGATCTGGGAGGAAGTTCTCCTGCGGTCGCCGGCCATGTCCGCTAGACGGGCAAAGTCAGTGTCTTGGTCCATGAGTCTAGCGGACTTTCTAGACTCCAGGAGCCGAACTTCCTCCAGGCGCTTCTTCAGCTCCACGGAGTCCTGTAACACAGATAAACAAGTCCGTACAGACACAAGTCTATGTGTTGTTGGTCCGTGAGCAACCCTGGTTCTCATAACAACTATTCCTGGTAGAGGACATAAAATGTAGTTTAAATTAGATCAGAAAAAACACAAAAAAAAAAAATGCTATGCCACGTCCGGGGCATATTTGCCCGCAAGGTGATGGACACTAAAGGTTCTGTATTCATATCTTGGGGAAGTCCATATTTTCCCTCAAGGTAATGGGTACTAAAGATTCTGTGTTCATATCTTGGGGAGGTCCATATTTTCCCTCAAGGTAATGGGTACTAAAGGTTCTGTATTCATATCTTGGGGAAGTCCATATTTTCCCTCAAGGTAATGGGTACTAAAGGTTCTGTATTCATATCTTGGGGAAGTCCATATTTTCCCTCAAGGTAATGGGTACTAAAGGTTCTGTATTCATATCTTGGGGAAGTCCATATTTTCCCTCAAGGTAATGGGTACTAAAGGTTCTGTATTCATATCTTGGGGAAGTCCATATTTTCCCTCAAGGTAATGGGTACTAAAGGTTCTGTATTCATATCTTGGGGAAGTCCATATTTTCCCTCAAGGTAATGGGTACTAAAGGTTCTGTATTCATATCTTGGGGAAGTCCATATTTTCCCTCAAGGTAATGGGTACTAAAGGTTCTGTATTCATATCTTGGGGAAGTCCATATTTTCCCTCAAGGTAATGGGTACTAAAGGTTCTGTATTCATATCTTGGGGAAGTCCATATTTTCCCTCAAGGTAATGGGTACTAAAGGTTCTGTATTCATATCTTGGGGAAGTCCATATTTTCCCTCAAGGTAATGGGTACTAAAGGTTCTGTATTCATATCCTGGGGAGGTCCATATTTTCCCTCAAGGTAATGGGTACTAAAGGTTCCGTGTTCATATCCTTGGTAGGCGCATATTTTCCCTACAGGTGTTGGATACCAAAAGTTCTGTGTTACTATCTTGGGAAGGCGCTATTTCATAAAGTAAGTGTGCAATGAGCAGCCGTGGTAGAGATTAAAGTTGGAGACAGTGACAAGGTCAGGGCGGGGACACAGAAGGTGATCAAGAGAACATATGGTTGGCATCAGTACAAACATTGCGATGCAAGGCACGGGTTCTAAAATGTTTCTACATTCGCGAACTGGCCGACCTTGCTAGCTAAATATAGTGACGGATGTGTAAGAGAGAGTGGCCGACACTCAGGGGAAGGTGTGACCAGCCTAGCGAATAAAATTAATTACGAATATCTCTCCACCAGGATCACTGTTGTTTAGGAACCCAAATAAATGTTTCTCTAAGCTTCTACGTTTCTCTTTCTTACTCCTCCCAACAATCAGATGACTTTGAAAGAAAGGGTGAATAGAAGATGTTGTGTTCCCCCTCTTTTCTTCTTATTTTTATTATTTAGCAACGCGGCTTACTACCCGTTCGGACTATACGCTTTAAGTACTAATTACGATAATGGATTAGGAATTGGGAAGGTTGAATTAGAGGAAGTGAACCCGCATTTTCGTGGAGGAAGAGTGGAAAACCATTTAGGAAAAACCACTCCCAGTTCACCCGACCGATATTCGAACCTCGATCTCCCTGTCCTCAGCAGTCGAGCTCAACACGACTAGCGCGTTAGCCAACTACGCCACCGAGGCGGGTCTCTTTTCTTAGTCACGTCAGCGTGTTAGTGCTTTCCAGCGGTAAAATTTAGAATTATTATATTTAAATTCACCACCATACCTATGTCCACTGACAGTAAAAGAAACTATATTAGTATTTTCTAAGAGTTTATTTCTACAAAATTATTAAGATAGGTTCAACGAACTTAGGGGTGTGAGTCCTTTTTTTTTTCAAATCAAAGAGAACTTGAACCGAATATATTAAATATTCTCAAAGAAAAATCAAAGTTGGAGTATTTTTTGTTAATTGCTTTATGCTTTAAAAATTATATTGCTCTTTTTTATATCACTTTATACTCTAAAATCATTTAGAAAATATTTAATGACACAATGTTTGTAATATTTCATTATAGGCTGATAAATCAAGTAATTATCACAACATACGATTCAATTACCTGATGGTTTTTTTCAAATGAGTATTAATTGTAATGTACACTCCGTTTACCCTAAACGATAGCATTTTATCTTTATCCACACAATGGCTTTATCTAATAAGCTGCACAATAGTACTTGCAACTCTTCGGGATAAAGAGTGTGTATTTCAGCTCAGAATGGCAAGAATTAATTATTGGTAATTTAGCTGTCAATATTTTTATTGGCGAATCTTCGTAGTTTTCAAATTGAAGTCGATGATATTTTTGTCGAGGTTTTCGAGGCTTCGCACACCCCTGAACAAAGATGTTGGTAAATGACACGTAAATATCGTACTAGGGCGTGGCTTAGCCCTGTCAGGAGGACTGTAGTAATGTTACGGTAGATAGGGATATTAGGCCGGTTCTAAAGATTGCGACAAATACTGTATGTAACATTCCTCTTATTGGCGGAAAGCGGCCCTCCTTTCTCTCTGCCCGCTTTGGCAAGGAGATGGCACCGGTCGCTGTCAGATTAGGTCAAAGAGAAAGTGACAAGGACCAGATTGGAGGAGAGGCTAGCGCGCTTGCCGGGATTGGTGTCAATGGTAGCCGGCAAGTTTACCGAATAGCAATTTTCCAAAAATCAGCTTTTCAGAATCAGTTTTTCGAAAATCAATTATTCGAAGTTTTATTTTTCGAACTAATAGTTTTTCGAAAATCAATTAGGCTAAAATAAATTTTTCTAAAACAAATTCTTCGAATGAGAAGTTTTTAGAAAACTTCTTTTTCGAAAATGAATTTATCTCAAATCTATTTTTCAAAATAAATGTTTCAAAAAGGAGGTTTTCAGAAATAAATTTTTCGAACGATAAATTCAAAGAATAATAAAATTCTAGGTTTTCTATGCAAGGCTTAGTAATTTTAAATCATTTAAAAATTATATTATGAGATAATTTACTAAGAGTTGTGCTTGATCTTAACACAAGTTAAAGTGGGTATCCGGCGAGTTTACCGAATAGCAATTTTTCAAAAATCAGTTTGTCGATACTCTCGCGAAGTCGAATGAGAAGGCAAGGATAGGCAGGGAGAAATAGGTTTTACAATGTTGTGATAAATAACCTTTACACCTTCAAAATTGACCATTTTATTTTAATTATCACATTATGTCTTGCTACTTGTCCGGGCTATAAGCATTTTAATTGCACCGGTAAATTTAAGAATATGGAAGGTAGAAGATAGATTTTTAAAAATTTACCACGCCTCACAACCTATTCGGGCTAGACACATATACATTAATTACGGTAATGTTTTAGGTCAATAAAGTATTAAGTGAGAAAATGTACCCACATTTGCTTAGAGAGACAGTGAGAAACCATTTAGGAACAAACCATCTCAGAACACCCGTTCGAGATCCAAACCCCAACCTCCTTGCAGATGACAAACTAGACCAGACGAGCCTGACATTCAGCCTGCGAGCCCCTCAATGCGGGTAGTTCAGTCTGTTGAAATGAGCGACGGTTGAGATTGAAACAAGGACCTTCATGATGAAACGATCTATCCGTATTGATATAATTTTAATATTCTATCGCTCTACAAAGTTTTTATTACTAAAAAAACTGTCCAAAGTATCAATTTTAAGATATTATCACTAACGCTCACCATAATAACACTAATAACAACTCTGTGTTTAATAATCAGCACTAAGGCAGCTCTAACGATTCTATTCCGTTTAGCCATTAGTGCTGCAATGGGTGGGACCAAGTGCACCTTCTGAACCGACTAATTATATCAACACACGAGAATGTCTATGAGTGAAAGAGAAAGGGCCTTGCCGAAAAGGTATTTTCACATACCTTCAAAGATTATTTTACATGTCACAATCGACATGGGACCAACGGCTTTACTTCCTCTCCGAAAGGAGTTCTGCTACGGATTCTTATTGCTCAAGAAAAATCTGTCGACCCCAAATGGGTTTGAACCCACAAATATCCGGTCCTGAAGCGAGCACTTTACTCCAAGACCAGCGAGGTCAACCCTTCGCTGTTAGCCTCGTCACAAAATATCATAAATGACAAAGTGTTAATATAATAATATCCTAATAGAAGAGAGAATCACTGACTGTACTGACGGTTCCCCCATTTGATTATCAATAGCAGTTGGGAACTTTCACTGTCACACATAAACTAACAAACAAGAAATGGAACTTTTACCAGCTGCGGTAATTAAGAAGAGATAAAATGGTTAAAAATAATAATTCGTGACCTTCTTTACCCGTCAGAAGTCATCTGACACGGCATTAGATAAGAGCGATCCATTAGAGAAAATATGTATTAGTAAACATAATACTCTTGCGAGATCAGAGTTAGGAGCTTTTTTTCATTAGATCAACTTCCTGTGCAACACTTATCCTCCACTTGTGCAGAGGATGACTGAATGACACCTGATATTGAGCAACACTTATCCATCACTTATCATCATTCAGTCAGTAGACAAAACGTCTGACCAAGCCAACATCTCCGTACTCCCAATATTCCTGATGAGTGAAACTTGAGAGAGGATAGTTGGACTCCTGACTTCATAATGAGAACACACCAGTCCGACTTTAGTCTAAGGGATACAGGTGTCCTGTCGTCAACATCGCTTCACACGAGGCTGGTATATATATATATATCCTCCCTCAATTGACATCGGGATAGTGAGTCAATAATTATTGCCTCGGCCTGACACGTGACGAAGGGATCATATCACCCCAGCGCCTCCGTGCTCTGTTGATAACAACATAGCTCTTCGTCTGCTGGGGTGATAACAACGCTTCTTCTGGTCGATTCAACTTAAGGGCTGAGTGGCCAAGGAGGCAGACTACAGGCCTACTGGCTTGGTATACCCTAGTTCTATCCTGCATGAGTGATAAGTGAGGGTTCAATCCCACCTGAGTGGTCAGGAAGGCTGACTACAGTATAGAGGACACTCATTACATCCTGCCTGTCCCAATGGCTGAGTGTTTAGGAAGGATCACTATAAGTATAGAGGACACTCATTACATCCTGCCTGTCCCAATGGCTGAGTGTTTAGGAAGGATCACTATAAGTATAGAGGACACTCATTTCATCCTGCCTGTCCCCATGACTGAGTGTTTAGGAAGGCTGACAACTGATCTAAAGGACACTAGTTCCTGTCTACCTGTAAAGATATGACACGGAAAATTTACCAGAATACCTTTTAAATATTTTCTGCTATTTTAGTTATTTAAATGAGTTCCGGTAAAACGATAAAAGTGATTTCAGTTATCTTTTCATACTCACGTGTATACTACAGCGTTTGGTAGTTTAATATGTTACTAGCATCGGGTCTGAGATGTGTTACTTCAATAATCTAGATCTTAACGAATACGTCCCCTTTACCTGGGATTCAATGGTCTGAATTTTTTTTTACCGATTAATTTAAATTTATAATTATTATTACCATTGTTTGTTTGGATTTTATTTTCATTATATCATCAACGCAATAGTTAAAATAATTTTAAAGTTGGCTTAAGTGTTTGCTAACAACGCCTCACCCCACCCCCCTCTAACCTCCTCGTCACCACGACACACTATTTGCTGGCTTTAGGTCACACCTCAACCAACCTAGACTCTTCACCTACTTAGTAGGTCGCAAGCCCCCACTGCGGAAAAATTTTCCTACTGAAAATTTATCGTAATATATACATATTTACCTAACTGTTGTTGTGGCGGCTGTGTGGTCAGGGAGGCTGATTGCAAATCTATGGGAGAGACCGTTAAGGTGGGGATGTAGCAAACGTGAGATAAGGTCAATGTTTTTGTAGGTTTTATATCAAAATATTTCTTAGGTCAAAATAAATATAATAATGCTTCAGTTCAAACATGGAGTTTAATAAAATTATATTCACATGGTAACTGTTGTTAAATATCTGTCAAGAGCATAGCGGAATTAGATGACAAAACTTTTAAATGAAGATAAAAGGTCGTCATTAAATTCAAGGACGTCCTTGACAAATATTCAAGAACTGATGATATCACTACGTGAAGAAAATTAAACTTTTTTTTTTGTACTGAAGCAATATTTTATTTATTTTGATCCCAAAAAAAATTGATACAAAAACTGCCTTTTCTTGCATCCTCTACATCCTCACCTTAGTACTAAAGTCTGCGTCAGGCAAGTGCGCTCCACAAAATGAAAGAATCAGTTCTAATATATTCAAGAATCCCTCAGCCAAACATGTTATATTTCCCAGCAGTTCTGTAAAATAAGGCCCACCTTGCGGGTCGCTAAAGGTAGGTCGCCATGTTCAGAGGAGAGGACCGGACGCTGGGTAACAGTTCTAGGCACGTGACGTCATCATCTAACGGGGTTCGCGAAACGTGGCCCGGGCGCTACCGTACGAACATCTTCTAGGAGACATGACACAAACTCGGTCACAGACCTCAGGACGACGTATAGTGGCGGGTGTCATCCATACTTCACAAGATGTATAGTGGTGGTTATACAACCATCGGCACTTCACAAGACGAATAGTGACGGATATATAACCACACACACACCTCACAGGACGCTTAGTGGTGGGCCAGTTAGCATTCCATCCCTCGCAATACTTCCCGAGGTGCAGCTCTAGCTCAACCCGTCATCTGTCCACTGTGCTTCTAAAAGAGTCGCAGTCACCATTTACCGATATTATAATATATTGGAGCGGTGAGGTGCTGGGGTCGGGAGAGAGATGTTTGATCTAACCTGTAACGCTCTCTACGGAAACTATAAATTGGAACTATTGTTTTAATGTCTTAATAATAATAATAATAATATTATTATTATTATTATTATTATTATTAGCACCGCGTCTTACTACCCGTTCGGGTTATACGCATTTACGCTAATGTGTAATGGTAGGGTGATTGTGAGATGAAATGAAGGACCTACAGTTTAACGTGGAATCCGAACCACGGTGGAGGCCTGGCATTCCCCACATTCACAAGATATCTTGTCAGAGGTGTAGGAAGGGTTTGGAAATCAGATAAATCTGTGCCGGGACCGAGGATTGAACCCCGGCCGCCAGCATAGAAGTCTGACACCTTACCCCTAGACCACCAGGTCACCTTAAGATCTTAAAATCTGACTTAAGCTTTCTAGTAAATTAAAGCCGCAATACACAACTTTTAACTAAAACATACCGAAATACTATCATTGTTGAAACTATAGACGGGCTTCACGTTATACTACTCTTCCGGGCTATCAGATCAGTTACATTCAATGGAATCGGGATGAAGGAGCTAGAATATTAATTAAATGTATCCAAATTTACGTGAAGCGAAAGTAGGGAACTATTTAGGGAGGAAAAAACCATTCCAGTTCACCCGGTCGAAAATTTGAACCTTGACCTCCCTGTAACCAACAAACCAAGAACAGACTAGAGCGACATCCGGTGCTGGTTTGAAACTAGAGTAATGTGTTGAAAGTTAGGCTAGTTTGTAAGTCGTGTGCTGAAATTCCAGTAAGTGCTTGACGGTAGAGAGTGAATTCTGCCGCACCACGGAATGTGTTA
This sequence comes from Timema monikensis, assembly GCA_902151445.1. Classification (NCBI taxonomy): domain Eukaryota; kingdom Metazoa; phylum Arthropoda; class Insecta; order Phasmatodea; family Timematidae; genus Timema; species Timema monikensis. Next base: position 97,212 of record CABFVZ010000798.1, on the reverse strand, counting down.
CCGTCATAGTCCCGTCCGGCTGCGACGCATGTTGTCTAAATGGCAGGAGAAAGTATTACAGAACCGCTCGGCCAGATCTCGCAACCGGCTCCAGCAGATCATGTCCAGAACGTCCTCAAATCTGGCATTCACACGTGTGTGTGTGTGTGTGTGTGTGTACAGTCTCGTCAGATGAAACTGCCTCAGTGGGACTTTGTACGTAGTCAGATCGACATAGGAAGAACATTACTGACAGTTCAAAATTCACGCGCGCGCGCGCACACACACACACACACACACTTTCTCTCTTTGTATCTCTTTCTATAAAAGCTTGCTTGATATGAGTTAGTACTCATTATTACTTGCGTCAATTGGCACGTGGACTAAAATCCAAGCTAATCTAGTCTGGTTTTTCAGTCGGAGTTCAGATCCCAGATGGGTGTAGTGAGGGCAGTTTTTCCAAAATTGTTTTCTAATCCCCCCTCACATAAATGCGCGCAAATTACATTTAAACTTTACCTTCCCAATCCTTACCCCATTAGTGTAAATATGCGTTAGCATAGACAAATAATAAAATAAGAATCAAGGAAAAGATTTTTTATTAATTATTATTATTTATTTGAGGTATTTGACGTGAGTTTTCTGAAAAAAGTGATTTTATCAGCACACAATTTATGTGAGTGAGAGCGAAAGGGCCTAACAATTTTGCCGGGAAAGGAATTTTCATATACCTTTGAGGGTTCTTTTGGATGCCACAATCAACATGGGACCGAAGGCTTTACTTCCTTTCCGAAGCTATGTTACAAATTTTTATCGCTCAGGAAAAATTCGTCAACCCAGGCTGGATTTGAACCCACGAACATCGCGTACTGCGGCGAGAACTTTACCCCAAGACCACCGAAGTCGACGAAACGAAATTTATAAACCACAAGTTGACTGCACAATAATTATATTAGTGTGAGTTAGGGTGGGGATCTAGGATGGTCCCAGTGGGTCACCCAAACCCATAGACTGACACGACACACTATGTCGAGCCCAATGTATCAACCCTGGTCAGGCAGATCAAGGGGTAAGTTGCGACATGCTTGAAAGATTCACCGGTAGACTATGAGACTAAGGGCCATCTTTTATAGTCTAGTTTTCATCCAACAAACAGTTCATGTCGAATGAGAGATTAGATGACGTCCAAATATAGACTATACATACGGTCATTATAAATCTCTCCAACCCTTCAACTGGACTTTAGGAAAAATAAATATCAAATATATATTTACTATTGTTAAGTTTGAAAACAGCCCCCAAAGCTATACAAATGACATAAATGCTTCTTACTTACTCTATGGAATTAAGAATTCAAAAGTTCATTGCCGCTCTACAAAAGTACACCACCTATCCCTATATCGAGCTAGTTCTATCCAGTCCACCTCATTACACCCTTTTTCTTTTAGGTCCATTCTAATGTCACCCTTCCATCTGCGTCTAGCTCTTCCCAATGGTCTCTTTCTATTGGGTTTACCAGTAAATATCCTGAACAAGAATATATAATCTCCCATTCGTGGTGCATGTCCTGCCCACAGTAATCAACAAGATTTAACTATCCTAAAAAAGTATTGTGATCAGTACATAGTATTTAAATCATCCTTATATAACCTCCTCCCCTCCCTACTAATTTCATCCCTTTTTGGTTCAAATATCTTCCCAGGCATCTTGTTTTCGAACACCCTGAGTTTATTTTCGTGATGTACTTTAAGAGACCGTGTTTCACACCCATATAGAACAGCCGATAAAATTATTGTTTTGTATATTATGAGCTTTACATTCCTTGAAAGAAGGCGAGATGTGTACAACTTACTGATCGAGCAATAGCATGCATTTCCCGGCTGTATTATTTTCTTAATTTCCAATCTAATATCGTTATCGCTAGTTAAAATTATTCCTAAATATTTAAACTTATTAACCATGTCAAATGATATGTTTTTATCAGTAATTTCCCTTACACGGAGAAAATATAGATTTTCTCTTTCCCTTCACCAAACGAGACTCACTGTACATTGGAGGCAAACTTAATTGGCCTAATTATTGCCATTAGTATTTTAATATCCCTTCCTTTCTGGCCTATTTGACCTGTTTACATACATGATACTGATAGCTGGCGAGTGGAATATATTTTAATGCTCCTGATATTTGTGAAATATAAACACTCCAATGAAGGAATGTTCCTGATATTTGTGAAATATAAACACTTCAATTAAGGAATGTTCCTGATATTTGTGAAATATAAACACTTCAATGAAGGAATGTTCCTGATATTTGTGAAATATAAACACT
>CABFVZ010000798.1:75711-87270 GCA_902151445.1 Timema monikensis | reverse complement strand
TTTCTCTTCATGCAAATGCGGGCTACTTACTTCGTAGTCAATCTTTCTCATAGTTAATCCACTGGCGTAATTAGTACATAAATGTAACCCGAATGGATAGTAAAACGCGGTGCTAAAAAAAACTACTATGACAGCCATCACTTTTTTTTTGCACCCGTTTGAGCTATTAATTTTCTTTAGTACCGCGTCTTACTACCCATTCAGGTTATACGCTTACGTAGGCCTACTAATTACGCTAGTGGGCTAGATATGAAGAAGGTTGAATTCAGTCCTAGGCAATTTACCAACATTTCCGTGGAGAGAGAGAGGGAAACTATTTAGAAAAAAAAGTGCACCCGACTGGGATCGAATCCCGAGCTCTCAGTCATAGGCAGTCTAGTCTATTGAGAGAGTAGCACCTTAGATCATGCAGCCGCCGAATTGGGTTGTTGAGTCACTAAGCAACATGTTGGACTCTTTAGGCAGAACTCTAGTAGGTGATGGAGTTGAGAGATGAGGTTGAAAGTGTTGAACCTACATAATCTAGTGTTCCATGATAAAGAAATATAACCAGTGACTCGAATGCCATACTCAGCTCTAAACCCAGGAAAGTGATTTTACATTTAATTGTGTTAATTAGATTTTTCATATCCAAAGGAATGCAAAAGTATTTAATTCAAACTCATCCAGTGTCTTTACGGTTAACCCGATTGGGTAATAAGACGAGGGACAACGGTTAACCCAACTGAGAAATAAGATGGGGGACAATATTATCTTATTAGTTGTGTTTTCACGGTGTGTAAGTACTGGGATACCCGTGGAACTAACATTTGGGACAGATAAAGAGCGGCCAACATTTAAAAAAATATTACTATGAGGTCTATTTACCTTCTAGTTAGTTGTCACCATCTGCTAAGAGGGACAGCTGGAGAACAGTCATGAAACGGGACCAAAGGTATGAATGAGAAAATGTTCAATTCCAGCTATTAAAATGAGTTTCAATAAAAAAATTAAATCTTTTCCAGTTCTCCTTTCATATCCACGTGTATATTTCAGCACTTGGTGGTTGAAGGTGTCAGTAGCGTCGGGTCTGAGATCTGTTACTTCAATAATTAAAGTCTTAACGAATACATCCCCTTTCCCTGGGATTCAATGGCTAGACATTTTTACCTATTAATTTTAATTTATAATTACCATTGTTTGTTTGGATTTTATTTTCAGTATATCTTCAATAATATAATTTTAATAATTTTAACTTTAGCTTAAGTATTTGCTAGGGGTGTGTGAAGTTTCGAAACTTCGACTTCACTTCAAAACAAATTTTGGCTTCGAAGCTTCTACAATAAAAATGACATCTAAAATATTCCATTTATGTTCTATTATAGCCATTCTGAGCTGTTTTGTACATTACAACTTAATATTTATATGGAATAAATCTGAAGAAATTGAATTGCATGTTGTGATGATAACTTGATTTGTCAGAATAACACGAAATATTACCAACCATTGTAAAATAAACATTTCCCAAATAATTTCAGTGCATAAAGTAATATAAATAACCATAATATATTTTTTAAAGCATAAAGTAACTAAAAGAAAATATTCGAACTTCGATTCTACTTTGAGAATATTTTATTTATTCGATTCGAGTTCATTTCGAATTGAAAGAGTGGACTTCACACACTCCTAGTATTTGCTCACAAATTCCTCCCTCATCCTCCCCTGTACCCCAGCTGACCATTCATCGGATTGCTTTATGTATATATGTAAATAGGCTCAAGGTACCCCCTTCATTAGCCCAGACCCTTCACCTAATTGGTAGGTTGAAAGCTCTCACCGCGGAAAATTTTCATCTCTAGACGAGACGCAGTAACCTTATTACATGTCCCATTGCGGTCAGAGTATTTGGCCAGATTCCTAGTCAGACTTTGTGAGCTTCAAATGTTATTCGATACCAAACACAAGAAGACACCTACCTATACCAGAATGGAATGGGTCAGTTTTATAATCATATGCGAAACCGGCCCATTCCTTTAGAGTCTAAGTACACGTCTTCTTATATCTGGTTTCAAGCAGCAGACTATGAATCTGACCCTTGATCTCTGCCTTTAGTGACAGCTGTAGAACACATAACCGGAGACGCGGTAACTCCACTTCTCAGAAGTTATTCTCATAGCGATTAGACTATAGCTGCCAGTGTGCCAGTGACCCAGTTCCAGTCATCCTAGGAGTGACCTTGAAACAGACCTGTCAGTTGCCATGGTTACGAAACAACGTTCTTAGTCAGGGATAGTGTTGGTCTCACCTTTAATGTGCCTGACTTTACTCGCCAGGACCTAGGCCGGGATTAAAATCGCCAACAAAATAGGATGAACGCCTCATTTCCTTTCTAGGCGAATGCGAGTGCAGGTCAATTGTACGTAGTGCTCTTGACCTTTCTTAACTTTCTATTGGTTGGTAATTGTTACGTTTTACACAATGGTTATTTACTGCTTTATCTTAGGTGTGGGAACTAGGAAGTTTGTTTTAGACGAAAGTGCACCCATATTAGCTAAGAAAGAGGATGGTAAAAATACATAAAAAATATCATGTGTAATTCCACCACCCATGGCGGGATTTAAAGCTCGACTCCCTTGTGACCATCAACCCGGTCTAGTGTGAGAGTGACTCCTTATACCATGTGAATACCAATGCAGATGTCATCAGCTCAGTGTTAGAATTGATTCAATAAAGGCAATAATAATAATGCCATAGGTTTATTTAAAGGGCTCGATCATGCGACTGGACAATACACCCAATTTGTTTTGTTTTTACCTCTTCCATTCACCCTTTATTGTTCTGTTTATTGTCCTGTATTGTAATTATTTTACACTCAAGTTTTTCTTTATTTGCTAAATCCCTACCGGTTACTCTAATTCGTGGACTAAATATTAGGTCCATTCAATCTCGATTGAGTTCGAATCTCGGTTTGGAGCAATGAAGGTGATTTTCTTAAATTTTACAATATGCCTGATTGGGAATGTGGGTACATTTATTCTAAATTTAACCTTTATACTCCTTACTCCCTAAGTATAGCTAGGTGGATATACCGGGTGGGTAGATGACGTAGTGTACAAAAAAAAAGTAATTAACTTTACATAAACATTCTACAAAAATGAAAGTAAAAACCATCTTAAATCTAATTATCAATAACACTCACCAGTCATCACGTTATTTCGAATTAAGTAGAGATGGGTCCAATCTTATACTTATCAAACTCGAATATTAATTTTTCTTTCGAAACTCGAATCTTGGAATCTTTAAAAGTGTACAGTTTTAGTTAAAATGAAAATATTTCATTTTTTTAAAAGTTGTATAAAGTTTGCTGCCCCTGACAAATCGATTACGTCATAATCAACAAAGCGAACCCATTTTAGTAAATTAATTATGAGTAGAAATTCAATTTTATCCTTTTTTTTGTGATTGTGATATTCTTCCAACCACACAAGTTTATATAATTCCTTTTAACAATGGCTTGAAATTCTTGTTTGAAGTCAAAGTCTTCCTAATTTTATTGGAGATACTTTTTTTTTTTTAGATTCTTATGAATCTCGAATCTCTCGAATACCATACAATTCGAAGGAATCGAGGGTTCGAGCGTCTTATCCCTAGAATAAAGCTTTGTTAGATAACGCCTTTGAATAAAGGACAAGTAGCTTTTATTATTCATTTATGGAATCCTTCTCAAGTTGGCCATCCTTAATATAAGTGATCGAAACACAATTAGAGAGGAAAAAAACCTTTCTTCATACATTAAAAAATTGTAGTTTTACGTGACTTTCAGCGCCGTTAGTAGTGCGCCATAAAAGAAGGAATTCAGATCTACTTTGTTTGAAATAACTGACCCGGTGTTCACATTGAAACATTACAATCACGGCCGTATTTTGTGTTACAACTTACAACCCAATGTTTTCTATGTGTGAATAGGTTTGTCTTTCTTGTTGCCTAACTGCCAGGCGCGAGCTGTACTTGACACAGATATGAAGAATGTAGCACTAGGCTAGCCCAACTAACGCAACTCGGTGCTGTTACACTATCCTGAAACATGCCGGCTGTCTTCTATAGTGGCGGTACTCTAACAAAGTGCTGTTAATCTGTCCTGATTCAAACTGACTACCTCTCATAGTGGCTACATCAGACGGTCCTTAGTCTGTTTTAATTGTTTTGCAATCATTTAGTTGCGTTTAAGAAATAAATAACCGAGATTCGATTCAGACCCAATGCAAACAGTATAGTGTTCAAATCGTTGATTACAATTTATAGTAGTTATCACATCTAGAAACGAAAAGCTAATATCCTAGTTACTTTCTGAAACGAACAGTAATAAGTCCTAAAATCGTTAATCTACCATAAAGCGAAAAGTGAGATTAGACGCTTATCTATTTTTTGTTAAAGTGGGGGTGTAGGGGATGCAAGAAAAGGTTAGCGTTTTTGAAGTTTTTATAACTACACTTTTTTGGCCAAAACAAATCTGACAGAAACACATACTCTCATTAAACTTAAACAGACGCTTGAAAGAACTGATGACGTCACTATGGGAATAAAATTAAACTATATGTATCATAGAGGAATATTGTATTTATTTTGGCCAAACAAAATGTTGTGCTAAAAAAACACTGCGCTTTTCTCGCGTCCACTATACACCCACTTTAAGAAAGTACACGTAACAAGATCCAACGAAAGCACTAACTGTAGATATTAAGAGTAGGCCGGCCCGGTGTAACGGCACCTTCACCCGCCATCCTGCCGCTGAAATGATGCAACACGCCTGCGACACGCCTGGCCGCTTAACTGATACACCTCGCCGAAGCAGGAGCAGTCAGTCCTTGCTGCAATACTGACACCAATAAAATAGAGTTGACTGTATACGAGGTGCATCATGTTCCCAGGACGAATAATATTGTTACATCTCTGAATGACTGTTACTTCTCCAGGTTGATAGAACTATGTTACCAATGACTACATAGTGTATGTTCTCAAGTCAAACAAGACTGTTACATCTCTGAATGACTGTTACTTCTCGAGGTTGATAGAACTATGTTACCAATGACTACATAGTGTATGTTCTCAAGTCAAATAAGACTGTTACTTCTCCAGGTTGATAGAACTATGTTACTACTGACTACATAGTGTATGTTCCTAGGACAATATATTTAATACCCTGCTAAGAATCTAACTAAGGTCTTCTTGACTTGAAACAACGCTAATTAACCACCCATACCTGAAGATAGCCAATATTCAATATAATCAACCGCCATACTATCATAATAATTATTTTTCTGATTAATTTATATTTTTCACGCAAAGACTGTCGAGTGTTAAATAAGGTTCCCCACGATAATCATTTCTGTGGTGACGTCAGCACGATTGCGCGCGCACGTCAACGAGGTTCAACTAATGCAAGATCTTGGTAACTTAGGCAGCTGTGATACTTTCCACGCTTGGATGATGGCGATTCTGGCTCTATTGTTGTTTAGTCGGTCCTGAGAAACAAGGGCTAAGTCCATCGTCTTAGTTTAGTTATTAGAACGTCAGATTATTGATGTCGGGATTCTAAGACCTATCATGATGTTCAACAAGAAGTCTATTACTTTGTTCTCTTAAGCATGAACTTGACGACCAGTTGGTCCAAGTTATGTCAGCTATTTGAGATACCCAGCCTTCAAAATATGTGTTTATAATGTGTCGATCAATTGGCTATTTTCACATGGTCCTACTCGTGTCGGCTAGTTGGTCCACGTTACCCACACATGTCGATCAGTTGTGTGTCTAAATCTCCCTAGTCTACCAGTTTGTTGTCGATTATTTTGCCTGCGCCCGGTCTGGTCATTAACATTAGAGCCTTTGTGTATAAAGACGCCATTACTAAAAACATTTTAAGATACAGAAGGATTTAGAGTACTTCTCCTCCTAAGACTGCCTTGGACAGTATTTGAAAGTTGGATGCCCTTACGGGTTATTTTGAAGATGTCTGACCCTTGAACATTTTTTTGAAATTGTTTGCTTATAGAAGCAATTTGGAGTTTCTTTTAAACTGTAATTGGAGTTCAGTGAGTCCTTTCACTCGTAAACCAAATAAGGGGCCATTCTTAAATTACTTAAAGCTTTTTTAATGATTTTTTACTCCTCTTTTCCCTTTCCCTTCACGTTAGATATCGTAAGAATTTCCTTCAACCCCAACTGCCTCTATTTTACGTATTTTGTTCCTATTTGATAAATTGGATTATTTTAATCGTGTAGTTATTTTAAGACATAAATATTAATCATAAAGCGAATGATTTGAAATTTTAGAATACTTTGATTGAAGCAAGTAAATGAAATATAAATGAAATACTAATATATATTTTACTTGCCGAGTTTTTTTTGTCTCGTCATAAAAAATGATAAAAAAACCTTACGTAGGATTGATTCTGACTCCCACTCCAATAAACCTTACGTAATTTAAGGTTGGCCCCTAATTATTTTTTACATTGTGTGTATTCCACAAGTCTTACTACCTGCCTGGGCTGACCATATATTAACTATTTTATAGATATAAGTGAGGGGGGTGTAAAACGCCTGGGAGGAAGACGAAATACATATTATATTTAATCGAAGATAAATGTATATAAAACATAGAACAAATGTTATTTAAGTAGTTACTTAAGATTCTGTCGACACCCGATTGGTTGTTGGTCAAAATAACGAGCTTAGGAAACAATAATAATTTGTGTTCCCCCCCCCCCACCCCCATCACCAATTATAGCTTTCAACTTAATATGTATTTTGAGAAAACTTTGTATACTTCCTGTTTTTTTTATAAATTTATTATGGTGCACGGTCATCTTTCAATCTCACATTCAAGAATATCAGAGGGTAGTGAAATAAATATATAGGAAGGGAAATTTATTTCAGGAGAATCGGGAAAATTCTTTATGGGGGGGAAGGAGCCATGCCCCTCCCCCAGCTCCTTTCTCTCTTAGAATTAAATTAGGATCCAAACAACTATCTTGCACGGATGTTAATTTTTTTAAAGGTCTTAATTAATTAAGTGCAATTAAAAGTGAGGAATACTTAGATTTATTTACTAAATGTTCCACAGACATACCCCACCCACCACTAAGTCAACCTTCTTGAACGAATAATCTTACAAGCTCTAGTGTCTGTACTAGTAATCCTGATATTTTTATACCAGCGTCCCCAAGTAGTTCAGCTTGGTAATCCTTATATTCTTCTACCCCCGATTCAAGTCCAGGCGCTTCCCAAAAAATGAATCACATGTCAAAACCAGTGGATCAGATCATATGCACAGACAAACAAAGGCACCTACAAGAGTGATAACGGCCCCCTTGCAGAATAGAACCAGTGACCTCATTGTGTGAATCACTGCAGCGACCCTGAAATGTTGTCCTGCCGAACTTCCAACTTGCATCGATAAGATAAAATAATCACTCTTTATCATCGAAACAAAGGTGACGCTCATTTATATCGGCATTATCCATGATTACTACACATACTCAACAAGGGAACATTGCATAGGGAAGGGGGGTGGGGGGACTCGCACAATGAGTAAAAGTTGGAGGCACAAAATTCACCCATTAAAAAGGTTTTTTTCCATAAATAATGGGAAAATGAGGGTTCTAGAGAAAAGGTTTTCCTTTATCTGTTTGGGAATACGCACTTACTAAACGCATGTTAGCTTCAGCACACGACGTTGCCTGCCTGTGACGTCATGACAGGTTAAGTTGGGATTTCCCCATGTTAGTTAATCTACGTGTTATTCAGTAAGTTTTAAAGGTGTAACGTTGAAACAAAAACCATACATTCTTAAATAATTCTAAAAATAGTCCTACAATATCTCAAAATTAAGGAATGTATAATCTCAACATTGCAGGAGATCATGCGCTCATTGTCTCAGACCGGTACCGTCTCAGATTGGCAATGTGTCCGATCCACATTGTCTCAGGCCAGCATCGTCTAGGACCCACTTTGTCTGCACGCTCTTGCTCCCAATAGTTCACAACGCGGTTTCAGAGAAATACACCGTTGGCCACGCTCCTAACATGGACAGGTCCCCTCGTGATCCTGGGAATGTCACGAGGTTGTGACGGCAAACACCGGTAGAAGGATGTGGTCTGACAGAAGAGTTCTTTATTCAAGTTCCAGTTGTTTCCTCTGATAAGAACGCTAGAATATTCCGGCCTGTGTCATCGGCAGCTCATCTTTGTGGGCGTCAGTCGCCTTAACTTGCTGCATGGTCGTTTCTAGATATCCACAAACTTCGAAGTAGAGGTACAAGTTATTGAATTAGGTTGTGATTGCGATGTTTGTCTGTGTCAGGGCGATCAAATAAAGGTACCTGGTTCAAAGTACCAATCAGAGCTAAGTGCTATTTTAATCTATTAGTGCTCCAAAAATCATGTATAGGTAATGTACTAACACAAATTCTAATTGAATTCTAGCACTTGTCCTTAAGGTGTGGGAGAGGTACATTAGTTAAATTCAGTAGGTGACTGACTCAACCACTGATTATCACACACATACACACACACACCACCATATATATGTATGTCCGGTTCTGACCACCAAAAGTGATGCCATGTGAACATGTACTCAGTCCAAGTAGCGGTGAAAGTAATGGACTTTCCCCAGCTCGCATCCCACATATGGCACACATACTCATACACACCTTAACCAAGGACGCACTTCAGCCCTGATAGCACTTACTCTGCGCTATAGCTGAAAATATTCCCTATGCAGCACCTGGGCCAAGGACTTGTTGTGGAGACTATTCCAAGGTTTCGAACGAGAGAATTGGGTGATTGGGAGTTCACTACAAGCGTGATTCATAACGCAGATAGCCACACGTATGTGGAGTACTACTATCCCAGAGGACTAATCCGATAATGAGTTATGAATTTAACGTGGACTTTCTAAACATAAGAATAGGCTGCTGTTGTTGTAGTCTTAACTGAGAGGTAAGAAAGACAGACTTCAGGTCTGGAAGACTCGGATTCCATCCCAGTTGGGGCTTAAAATAATATAATGTATTGGATCCCATATTGTGCTTGGGTTGGATGTTTAGAGGTAAGTGATATGTTAGGTTGAGTGTAGTGTGGTAATAGTAATTAATGTTTAAAAAGTGCCCCCCCAAAATAATATTACTGCAGTAATACCGACTGAAGTGTAAACTCAAGGACTGTGATCCCACATTAAGGTGAATCGTGCACGTTATATATTGGTCATGGACTGAATTGAGTTATAAATGAATAAATATGATGAATTGACCCCATACACGAAACCCTCACCCTCTTAAGACACTGAACTATATCAACTTTGGCTCTCAAGAACTCACTTGGGAGTAAGTTTATGACCTTTGTGACTCGTCCGTTTAAAAACTGGCGAGCGATTAAAAAAAGGCACTTTAGTTCTTTTAACACACTAGGTAAGCAAAAAATGATTATCTCCAGTGAGGCAGAAAACGGCGGCCGGAAAGTTGGGTGGGGAAAGAGAGAAAAATGTATCGTTCAGACAAGGAGAGCACAGTTAACATTCACTCTGGACCCTCAACAGGTTAGAGCCACAAGTTGTGTGTGTAGAAACGAAAAAAAATACTATTGGGAGGCAAAGGTTTATATCCCAGCTGGGGACACTTGACGCGTTTTTCGGTTTTCCACTTATTGTTTTAAACACTATTAACATAAAGATCAATATTATAGTTTATATTAATAAGCAGTGCTTTAGTACTCGACCCGCCAATGAATTTATAAATTAAAACATAGCTACTAATTTATTTGTAAAGTTAATTTATTACATGTTTCTGTGGCATATGAACATATGATAGTAAAAAATGACTATGTAAACTATCTTTAGAATAACATACTTGTTACCCGTATCGGCGAGCACGCGGAATAAACGTCAAACACGTTTGGTCCTGTTTAATGGTAACGGGAAGGCTTGGGCTAAAATCCCGGCTGACTGTTCTGGAGGTGATTATAAGTTTGATTCCTCTAAACTAGGGATTTTTATCCTTTCTGGGCTAGCGGCACCCTTGTGAAGGGTGTTAGAGTCTCGTGACACCCTTGTAAGAATGTTCGTAAGCGTTTTGTTTTTAACATTTTTTATTTTTCCATGCAAAGTAGAATACATAAGGTAGCAAACTAAGCAATTAAAAGTGTTAAAAGTCAAAATAAACACTTTTACTTACTCTCTTACCGAGTTAATTAAAAGACATAAATAACAAAAACATTGAATGAAATACATAAATACAGTTATAGAGTCAAATAGCTTTGGAAATCAAAAACTAAAACCTAATATTGTCACTAAAAATGAATATGTCGTCATCAAAAGGGGAACCCTTACTGTCTCACATCGTGCCGTGGCAAGTGTAATTCAGAGAAACACAAAAAGACACCACGGCATACCGGTTGAAAATCCCCGCTTTAAATGAACAAAAGGCGTTCACTTTGTAAATACAATAATTTAATGATTGCTTTATCACATATTTCTTGCTGGCGCTCAATGCGAGACTCTCAAGAGATTTTATTGCTAGGGACGAAGAAGTTGGGGTTTGAATACCGGCAGTAGCAAGGCGTGACCATTTTAAAATTGTTATTGGATACCAATGGCTATACAATTGTTTCCGGTACTATGATATAAGATTATTTCAATGCAAAGATGAATGTTTTCTTTCGTAATAAAAATGTATATCCTAATTTATTTTATTTTAACAAATGCCCTTTGGGGTCTTCTACCAAATAATTCAAGCCTCGGACTTAAGGGACTTTTGGTATCTTGTAAAGAATATAATTCTGAGTCAATCCTGGAATTTTCTGCGTTCTTATAATTTTTTTCCCGCCTTAAAATAATATATAAGTACTTATGGACTTTTTGACTTTGGGTTCTTCTGCCATAAAAGCCAAGCCTCGGACTTTTGGGGACTTTCGATAAGTTTTTACGCAAATAATTCTGAGTCAATTCTGAAAATTTCAGCGTTCTTCTAATTTTTGCCCGCTTTAAAATAATGTTCAGGTATTTATGGACTTTTTGAACTTTGGGGTCTTCTAAAAAAAGCCAAGCCTCGGACTTTAGGGGACTTTTGATATGTTGTAAGGCATGTAATTCTGAGCCGATCCCGAAATTCTCAGCTTTTTCCGAATTTTGTCCGGGTTATTTTAATAGTTTTGTAAATATTCAGTGGTTTGTATTGAAACATTTTCCCGTTCATCTATATCAAGTTACTAAGTCAAATTTAAAAAATAAACACTTGCATTTATAGGTTTGGAAAATCTGATACATCTAATTTAATTAGTTAAAACAGGTCTTTAAGGAAATTAAAAAAAAATATTATTTTAATATAAACACAATTATAACCAGTTTTGTTTTGTTTTTTTAAGTTTCGATGCACGATACCGCTTAAGACTGGCGCCTGAGATTTCGAGCGACGCACACTTTCAAATGTCACTAGTTTCTCTTGTCGGGTCGCCCGCGGCGGTCAGAAGGTCACCCAGCAGTGTGTTGAAAGAGGAGTATAGGAGTATTCACCAAACATCCCCCCCCCCC
>CABFVZ010000798.1:33367-75670 GCA_902151445.1 Timema monikensis | reverse complement strand
CTCTCCTCCCCCTTGAGTGCCGGTAAATAGAGATCGAGCGGTGCTCACAATGACTTGAACAACAGGATGCGTCATTAACTCCTTCATTGTACGTCTCAGTGCCGGCAATTGTGATCGAACTCTGCTCTTCTGTGTCAAGGCCACTAGTCTTGTAAACCCCCTCTCACCCTTCCTACCGGATATGAGCCTGACAAATTATACAGTTATAATCGTGGAATATCTACTCATGAATCTAAAACAAAGAAGCAGGAACGTTTTCGGTTTGGTAAGTACAAGTGAAAATTGGAATCGATGATTGTTGAAAAAAAGACGAATCCAGCTTTAATATATCGTTTCCAGCAACGGATAATTTTGACATGGTTCTCTTCAGCACACTGTGACCAACAATTTTTTTTAAGAACAATATAATATTTTCTCGCACACAGGGCATTTGGACATAGTTCTTTCCAACACCAGTAATAATGTATATAACGCATTAATACAATAAATTCACTGTAAACCTAGAATGATCTAAATGTGGACTTAGATTCCTTTCTACAATCATAAATTCAAATGTTGATGAAAATGAAATTGGGTGGATGTTTTGCTAATATTCTTAATAAAGAGTGAGGATAAATATTTATTAACAATTGGTGTATCTTTAAGCTATTTAAAGAATGTGTTTATGGATATTAAGAAGCATTTTCTCCTATTTTGAATCAAGTTTCTTTTTACACATTTCTTAATCCACTCTATTTTTATAGTGCGTCTTACAACCCGATCGAGCTATCAGCATTTATCCACGCTAATAGGTAGGGTTGAGAAATGTACCCGAATTTACGTGTAGGTATAACGAGAAAATGATGCTTCAAAGTCATTAAAGTTAGTGTGTGAATTTTTACCATGTAAATTAAAATTAAGTACCTCGCATAATACTGCCCCAAAAATTGAGAATGGTTCATACTTTTTTAGAGATTTTAATGGTTGAAGTCCAAAAAAATATTGTTTTAAACTAACATTTCCTTCTACGTGAAACTAGCTCGCTTCGGTGACCACATAGTCTAAGGCGTCACTCTGTTCATAGATTATACTGCTGATGACGGGGAGATTAGGAGTTATATTCCAGTCGGGTGCACTGAAGGTGGTTTTCCTAAATGGTTTTCCATTATCTCTCCGTACAAATACGGGTACATCTTCTCTAAATTCAACCTTCTTCAACCCAATCACAATAGATTAATTAGTATATAGGCGTTTAGCCCAAATGGGTAGTAAGACGCGGTTCTAAAAATAAAAACCACGAGCCTATGCACAAGAAACCAAGTGACCTGCGTAGTTTGGTTGTTCCCATGAGTGAACGAACTGTCCTCTCGTGTTCCGTCAAAAGTCGCATAGTCATGGCAGTAGCACGGCCGTGGTTTATCTGGGCGCATTTCCGGGCGACGCGCGACGGTCCAGGAAGTG
Source organism: Timema monikensis (assembly GCA_902151445.1). Taxonomy (NCBI): domain Eukaryota; kingdom Metazoa; phylum Arthropoda; class Insecta; order Phasmatodea; family Timematidae; genus Timema; species Timema monikensis. Next base: position 74,230 of record CABFVZ010000798.1, on the reverse strand, counting down.
ACGAGCGTTCAGTACTAGACGGTGCTGTCGCCACACTTTCACCGGCACGACTCCTTGGGAATTAAAACTGTTTCCAATATACAAGAACAACTCCCCCAAGGAATTATAGTGTTGTTGTGACACGAATGCAGAAAGTTCCGTTCCGTATTCCTACACAAGTTCCAACTTTGTTACCCGTGCAATATCCTCGTAACAAATATGAGCTCCTCCTCATGGTTAAGTGGTTATTCACAGATCTGGGTAGTGCTGAACAAGATATTGCTATGCATGATTGTCCTATGGGTGTATAGTATTGGGCATGCTGTCTTAGGATGACTTTGAATGAAGGAAGGTTGTGTGCTAATATTTTCTTCAAAACAGGTGTCCTATCTAGTGATTTATGAAATTCCCCAAGCATGGTATAATACTCTACAAGCATTGACACTTGTCCTGGACCAAGGTCAATATTCCCTGACTGTATTTGTGACTCTCTCACAATTTTGAGTGACTGCCATATTTAGCACCGCGTCTTATTACCCGTTCGGGTTATACGATTACGTACTAACTACTCTAATGAGCAGTAATTGGGAAGGTTGATATAGATGAAATGAACCCGCATCTGCGTGGAGGTAGAGTGAAAAACCATTTAGGAAAAACCTCCCCAGTACACCCGAGAGAGACTCGAACCTCGATCTCCCCGTCCTCAGCAGTCTAGCTCGACACGAAGCATTCGTGTTAGCTAACTACGCCACCGAGGCGGGCCTTGAGTGACTGCTGCAAGCACAAGAGAAATACAACTTGTTGGTAATGATATTGATATCGTAATCCCAAGACAAATACAACTTGTGAGTGAGATTGCTCCCGTGATCCCAAGACAAATACAACTTGTTGGTAATGATATTGCCCCCATAATTCCTGGACAAATACAACTTGTTGGTAATGATATTGCCCCCACAATTCCAGGACAAATACAACTTGTTGGTAATGATATTGCCCCCATAATTTCAGGACAAATACAACTTGTTGGTAATGATATTGCCCCCACAATTCCAGGACAAATACAACTTGTTGGTAATGATATTGCCCCCATAAGTTCAGGACAAATACAACTTGTTGGTAATGATATTGACCCCATAAGTTCAGGACAAATACAACTTGTTGGTAATGATATTGCCCCCATAATTCCAGGACAAATACAATTTGTTGGTAATGATATTTTCCCCACAATCCCAGGACAAATACAACTTGTTGGTAATGATATTGCCCCCATAAGTTCAGGACAAATACAACTTGTTGGTAATGATATTTCCCCCCACAATTCCAGGACAAATACAACTTGTTGGTAATGATATTGCCCCCATAAGTTCAGGACAAATACAACTTGTTGGTAATGATATTGACCCCATAATTCCAGGACAAATACAATTTGTTGGTAATGATATTTCCCCCACAATTCCAGGACAAATACAGCTTGTTGTGAGGGAGATTGCCGCCATAATTCTAGGGCAAGTACAATTTGATGGCGTTGAAATTGTCACACACACCCCAAAGTCCCAGGACAAAGGGAGCTTGTTGGTGTTGATATTGCCCTAGTTCCTAGGACAAAGACAACTTGTTGGTGTTGACTTATTTCCTACGTCACAGTAATCTCTAAGTAATGTTTATTGCGACCAAGAGCTCGGTGACCTTGAAACAGTCGCTTATCAGCACGTCAACATGGTGTTTAGCTTGTCACGATCAAGAAACTATTGTTTGTGATGAATATTTCACGACCGAGATATCTGCCAAAACTCTCAGCTTCTGGGCCTGGCCTAGCATAACTCGACCTCCGTCTTGAATAAGAAGAATTTTATGTTGTTATTTGGTGTGCAGGTCATTCTCTCTACACCGGTGTAGGGTCGGGCAAGTTCGTAAATCGCGTGCTGCTAGCCTAGAGCTCTATTTAGAAAGTACAAAAAAATCTTTAAGCGACTATCAATATTACTGCCAGTTTCACAGTGGAAAGGGACAAGGTGGGGTGGGGTGATAGACATGGCAGGAGAAATTGCAGAGCCGGGACTCAAACCTGTACCTCAGTCCAGTCAAGACTTGTAAAGGAGGGGGAAGGTGATGTTAGTCAGGTGCATACAGTTTGGCGCTACATCAAATGATATAATTCCAGGCACAGTTTTAGGTTGGGCTTTTTTAGCTACTGTGCCCTTCCTAAGCACACGACTTGCAAGATAAATTATCTCAGGACCACAAAAACACTCAACATTTAGAATTAGCATTAACAAATAAAGTTGAGCTGAGAACCTTCTGACCGTTCAAAGAGTCACAAGATTTACTTTCATGTATTCATTCGCCAAGCTCCACGATCTGATGCAACGCTGAATCGTGTCAAGATATTCCAATCTCTATGTCGGCCAATTATATAGTTGCGCACTTTCTCCGCGGAGCGTTGTCTGCTCAAGGTGGAACAGGCGGGTTTGGGAAAGCCGAGTTTGGACGAGCGTGAAGGAATGCGCATGCGCCGCTGTGGAAACACGATTTTTAAAATGTTAAAAGCTTTTACTTACATTGTGAATGACCAGTCAAAATAAGAAGGGGATGTGCCATGGCCATCATAACAGGAACTTCACCACGTACCTTTTACCTGGCACAATACAAGGTGGAGTACTGGTGGTTTCCTTATTTTGATCAGTTCGTTCTGTTAACCAATGGCGAGATTGACACCCCACCCTCCCCCTGATAATCTGGTCAAAAGTACTATCCACTCCCCTATATTTGCGAAATCTAAGCTTCTATCCATGTTATTTCACGAACTGTTTGGACTGCAAATAAATAAGGAAAATGCTTGCGACACTGCGCATTATTGTGCCGATGAAATAAAACATTGTAATATGTTTGTTGACCACACTTTCTCTTGATGTCAGCTAAAAGTGTAGCGTTACGTGGGAGGCATGGTTTGACTATATGAAGGTACTACACCACCCAACCATTCAAGAAAGGTATGTCTATATAAAGGTCCTGTACCACCTGTCAGTCAATAAAAGGTCGCATATCTGGATCAACTTCACCATCCATCCTTCAAGACAAGATAAACCTATATAGAGGCCATACACAACCAGGCATTCAACACAACATCCGTCTATAGCCATGTCTTACTAACCAGACATCAAGTAAAAAGAAAAATGGCAGCAATTCAATGCAACTTATTTACTAAGGATAAGAAACAAAACAGGGCACAAACCTGAAAAGGGCAAGTTTTTCCACCATAATGTTTATCACCCTCCTCCCAGGCAAATGCGCCGATTCTTAAATGCCAGCCTCCTAATCATGTTCCCTTAGATTAGTTTTATTTTAGCACCACGTATTACTTACTACCCATTCGGGCTATGCGCGTATGTACTAATTACACTAATGGGTTAGGGACGAGGAAGGTTGAATTTAGAGGAAGTATACCCGCATTTGCGTGGAGAGATATAGTGTGAAACCATTTAGGAAAAACCACCCTTAGTACACCCAACCGGGAACGAACCACAATCTCCCATCATCGGCAGTCTAGTCTACTGCGAGAGTAGCGCCTTAGACCATGCGGCCACCGAAGTGGGTGACTATATAGTTGACCGTGAGCTGATAATATTGCTTGCCGTCCAGTGTTTAATACGGGACCTACCGAAAGCTGCGAACAGGCCCCCTACTAGGGAGGGGCTCAGGGGGGATTAGAGGAACCATGGCACCGGATCCTGGCTTTCCAGAGGTTCCAGTTCACAATTTAAAAATAATGGTAGACGGCAAAAGAAACAATATGAAATAAAATAAACTCTGAATGACAAGAAAGAAAATAACTACAGATCTAGGGAGATTAGTGCATGTCCGGCCCACCCGTTGGGGTCCCCTATGTGGAAACTTACAGGCAGACACTGGGATAGTTACGGAAAATTATATAAATATTATCGGCGCACTGATACCATTTTCTTAACCTCGACTAGTAGTCTAGTGAGTTTTATGATTTCATGACAACTGTTCCTAAATTTATTTAAAAACATTTATCAAAATTACATCAGTGGTCCTTCTATTCGAAGTTTCACGTAGCTCATTGTTTTGTATAGAATTAAATTATGGCGTATTAACAGAGCCGCGAAGTTATTAAAGTTCAAGGTGTGATTTGCGCGCATTGCTTTTTTTTAAGTGACCATTTTTGTATGTATTGCATGTAATTGTATTGTATTTAATTGGTTAATGGTAAAATGGTAAAGGGGTAATGGTTAATGGTAAATGTTTAATGGTAATGTTATGTATGTATGTATGTATAAGTTTAGTAATGCAAAGAGAGGGGCTCCATGGTTCGCCCCAGGTAATGGGCCCAATTTGAGAACCTGGTGGGCCTAACTGCAAGGAGCAAGTTAGTGCCGTGGTCAGCGCTCCGGCCAGGCAGTCTCATACCAAACTGATATAGTTGGTTTATCAGTGAACTTTGATTCTGATTGATAGAAAATGATCAAACAGTAATGTTAGTGCCTTCTACATGACCAACTTAGTGATGGGTAGTATCGAATAAAAACTATCAAAAACTCAACTATTTTTTGATATCCTAATGGAAAATTATTTGTTGCTATTATATAAACTAGGCCTACAATAAACTTTAGTGATCATATCTCCTAAGTTTATTCTATGGAAAACTTTGTGTTTATTTTTCAATTGAATGATAAAATCACATTAGTGATAGCAATTTTTTTTTTTGTGTGTGTATGTGACTATATTTTTAAAATTAATTTAAATATGCTAATTGTTTTCAAACATGTCAACCAGAGGGACCAAGCAAAGTTAACCTTTCTTTGTACCTTTTAGAGGAAACAGAGGGTATATTGTCCCCAAGCCTTTGTTTGTCAGTACCATGGCTCTACTTTGTCTTGATACGCCATTAACTCTTTATAACCTGCATCGGTGGACACGTGGACTAAATGTTAAGCTCATCTAGTCTCCGAGTTCAAATCCCGGGCTATTGTAATAAGGGTGTGTTTTTCCTTAAACTGTTTCTCACTCTCCTTCTCTACAAAATTGTCTGTATATTTCCTCTAAATTCGTTCTCATCCCTACCCCATTAGCGTATTAAAATGCGTAAGAGGTTAGTAAGACACGGTGGATCCAAATAAATTTATTTATTTGTGCATTTAAAAATGTATCTTTGTCGACATCTTGAACTACGTTTAGATTCAATGAATGAATAATTTATCTACAGAAACAGAATCTTTGTTCAACGAAGGTAGGTACAAGACAAACCGCATTTTCTGTACATAATGATGACGTCACGGGCGGAATTGTTCCGGAGTTGCGCAGTGGCAATGTTTACGTTCTATAGAGAGAGGGGAGGCGCTCTACTGCTGACTCTGAGAGAGAGAGAGAGAGAGTAGAAAAAAGATGCTCAAACCAGTCCGGAGTTTTGTTGCTTCCTAATTCTTTATTTGCTCTTCCAATCGTGACCACTGAGCTAACAACGAGCGACCAAACATTTACAAACCCGGTCTGCGATGATTCGTCGGTTATTATCGAGGTTATGAGGCTGCGTCACGGCCCGCAGTGTTTTGATGAATTTCTAATGGAAAGACGTAAAATACTCGTAAGTTTGTTGTTTGAATTGAATTTGTCAATCGATTATATAATAGTGGACACCGGCTTAGAAGAGCGAATAACACATCTGACTGTCATTGGTTGAGATGTTTCCGCTATTAATTAACGGCTTAGGCCTAATTTGGAGCAGTGGTTACCAACCTTTTTCACCTGACGCCCGTCTTGTTAGACCATCAAATTCTCACGCCACCTCCCTCAACTCTATCTCCCATTAGTTTTTGAGATGGATAATATAAATTTCTAAAATGTTATTTTTTTCCTTTCCAATTTTTTTAAATATTAAAATCAATGTAAAATTGGAAGCATAATGGTATAAAAAAAAGTGTGATGGCTGACATGTTTTGTTTTCATCAATTCTTGAATACTGGGTTTGAAGTTTGACGGAGCACACCGCAAATCACTTTCAACTTCAAGTCTACAACGTTGTTTAGTTTTTATGAGAGTGAGAGAGAATCTGAGTCCTGAGAGTTTAAAAATAAACATGCACATGCGTACGAGAGTCTTACATTTGGTTGGTCACCTAATAGATGAATTATTACAACTGTTAAGCAGTGTTGCCATGACCGCAAGAAAATGCTTACGTTATTTTTAACGTTATTGACTAATTGTTCCACGTCCTTCCAGGTTAGGAACCACTGATCAAGAGGCTGGGAAACCTACTCCATGTGCACCCATCCGAGATTCGAACTCTTTGACCTCTTTAAGTCGCCGGCAATCCAGTCTTTCGTGACCTATACACCTTAAGCCACGTGGTCACCTTTGCGGGTGTGGAGGTTTTTCTTTTGCTTTCCAAGCGTAATTTCAGTACTTGAAATAACGATCAAAACATCAAACAGGACGGAACCATTTTTATTTCTAGAGGACATTAAGTTAGTTAAAATGTTTGTTGCAGGCTCGTTGAAACGAAGAAGTGGACAATTTCCCTGTACGCGAGACAGTACACTTTCACATTGGCAATCAAATGTAGCGCAGTCGTTTCTCACTTGACATAAAAAACAACTTTCCCCGAATTATAGGTTGACTTTGAAGAAATGGATTAGTGGGAAACAGTGCTGGTTATCAGTGGCTCGTGCAGAATCGGGGATGTCAAGGGAATTCCTCTTGGAAAAATGAACAGTATTTTTAACGTGATATTAAGGTTGTAGTTGCAATGAATGCTAAAAGACTCCAACAAGCTAATTAATATAGTCCAGTCACCGAGGAGGAATAAAAACATAAGATACATTTGGCTTTGTGCGCTGCGTCTTATCACCCTACCGGGTTATCTGCATATTGATATACTGATATGATGGGAATAAGGTAGGATTTGGAAGAAATGTACCTGCATTTTCCTGGAGAGAGGGTGAAGCCATTAAAGAAAAACCACCCTCAGTACACGCCAATGAGATTCGAACACCAATCTCTCTGTCATCAGAAGCCCCATATATTGCGAGCGTGATGTCTCAAACCAGTGGTATTCAACCTTTTTTTTTGTTTGCGTTCCCCAAAATGTATTGTTTCTTCAACTGTGTACCCACAAAGTTCGTTAGTGCATAATGCAAGTTATAGAACATATTCTACGAGTATAAACTCCATCCAAAATGCGCTCCTAGATTGCATGTTCTTACGTCCACTTGTGGCTAGCAATAAATCTGGCCCTGATTATCCAGTGCTTATCATGAAATAATATATATTTATGTATATATTCATTTTTTTAAATTTCACGTAGGCCTACACCCTATATGTATTCGCGTACCCCCGGTTAAATACCACTGCCTTAGACCAAACGACAACTGACAGGGTTGTCGTTTTTTTATTATTAAAATATTTCTCATTCCAACACCTTAGCTCAGTCGGTAGCGTGTCTGCCTACTGAGCAAGGGGGCCCGGGTTCAATTCCCGGCATGGCTGAAAAATGTATTATTGAAATTGAGGTTTTCCTTTTCACATTAATGAATTAACGCCCAGGGGAAAGTGCTGGTTGTTTTATCTTTTCTAGATATAGGTTCGTTTATAACTCTTGTGTTGATATAATCAGTCGGTTCCAAAAGTGCACGTTAAATACCTCAAATTAAAAAAAAAAACATTTCGGGGGAGATTTGAAATCCCTTCTCTCAGTGAGGCCCTGGCTCCACGTGTGTGATTAAATTCAAATAATAAATATGTTAATTTGTACTCATATCATAATCATATTACCATCAGTTATATGTGCTGGGAGATAAGATTACAAACTGTCAGGGGAACAAGGCCATCTTGAGACAAAGAGGCGACGTACAGTCTGATCCGCATCAGCCGGCCGGCGCGGCGTACAGTTTGATCCTATCACGTTGTCCGTCAATGACACAGGAAGAAAAGGGTATATATACCCTGCCTTCAATGAGAGTAACCACCAATGACAATTTTATCCTTAAGGGATCAAAATCTACATCAGCTGTCATAAATGACAGCTTCAAAACATTTAATGACGTATGGATGCATGAAAATAGTTTTAGTAGAGTTTTGCTCTATCATAGATAAGATTCCTTACTACTCACCTCATGGCCTGGTGGCACGATCCGAACCATCACCTCGTCAACGTCCTGTGCATGCACCATCACCTCCCCAGTCACCTCCCTTCCGTTGTACGTGAGGAACACCCTTTGACCTCTTTGAAGTTCGAACCCAGTGACCGCCCGGAAACCTGGTCCTACCAGCTCCGTCTCGCGGTACTCGCGTCCTGACACCACCCGCTTACCGCCGGGGCAAGCGTCGAACCGCACCGAGTATCGCGTCTCATCCGCCACCCCAGTGACACCGGGAGTCTTCACCGCATGGATCACCCCCGAGTAGAACTTGCCGTCATCGCCCGGGGCGCAAACCCTGGTCCCTATGATAGAGCGCTTGGCCAGCCTCTTGCCAGTCGACATCTTATCCGACAAAACGGTTCAGTCAATAAGAATGGACACTTTTGTGGCGCGCACCAACACAAACAAACTGTTCCAAACTTAAAATTCGACCAAGGACGATAACATTTTAAAAATAAAAATAACTTCTTTAAAACTTTCCTACACTATATAAAAACTGAAAAGTTCAATCACAAAGTCACAAAACACAATGTCAAACTTCAATTAAAACATTAAACTTGCACACAAAAATATTAATGCCGGCCTCGTGAACGTTCCTTTGTTGAACCAGCTGACCTGGCTGTCGATACACGGCCGCGGTTAGGCACAGGCGGAAGACGGAAAAGTATTATCACCGCAGGAATCATAGTTCCCCGTAACTGTCACCTTCAGAAATAACCGTCCGATCAGCTGAGCCGCGGGTACTACACTGGCCACTACTATACGGCGCGAGGACATTCGCTTCTCTGTTTGCTCTCAGCTGGCTGCGAAAAAACATTTTCACCGGCCGGCTCCCGGGGAAAACAGCTGACAGATAACAACAAAACCCACGTGACCAGCCGGGAGAAGGTCTCTGATTGGCTGCTTGGCTGCGAGCCTGACCTACATATCCTCATTGGTCGGCCTGGGACTGCCGACAAGGACGGAGAATATACACCAACCCGCCACCGGGCAAACAACTTAACAAACCAGTGGTTCGGAAAGATACTACACTCGACTACGTTTTACGAGTGCAACGGCGTTGATTAGTTTTATTTTAGTGATAGATAGACACTTTGTCATTTGAATTTTGTTGAACTCATTCGAAATTAGAAGAGTTTTACAGTGACTTCCGGATATAGAATAATTCATGTAAAAGTACCAAACATTTAGCAATAGGTGACACACACACACAAACACAAATGCTATTAGCACTAAGCACAAATAAAAGCTTCACAGAAGAATTTGCCGGCCAGGATTACTATAGTAATAAACATTACTTTTATAAACTATGAGGTGACCTGGCGTTTTAGGGATAAGGTGTCGGACTCCTGTGCTGAGGGTCCGTGGTTCAATCCTCACCTCTGGCATAGATTTATCTGATTGCCAAACCCTTCCTTCACCTATAACAAGACGTGTATTAATAACAACTTGTGAAAGTGTGGAATGCCAGACCTGAACCGTGGTTCGGATTCTACGTTAAACGGTAGATCCTCCATTTAATCTCACAATCACACTACCATTGCACATTAGCGTAAGTGCGTATAATCCAAACGGGTAGTAAGACGCGGTGCTAATAATAATAATATTTATTATTATATAAAACTATGCATTTAGCCTAGCCACACTTAATTGAATTTGATTCCACTATCAGGATTTCTGTGGACAATCATTAAGTATCAGTTTGTGATAAACATTAATTAAAAAAACTACTTAAGAGTACGGTATACCTTAATTATCCACGAATGTGCCAGTACAGATTGTTTGCAATCCCTCAAACCAAGTGCTAAAAACGTAAAAAAAAAATAATTAAAAATGGTAAATTTCAGACAATGGGTAAATCAATATGGAAATCATAGGAAGTTTAATGTGTTAAAATAAAATAAAAATCCGAGTCTCTCATGTTATTGTCTAGATTTATTATTGTAGTTTATTTGATAAATTTTCAAGTATTTATACGAGAACGTGGCATAGGTCTAAAGTCAATTGACCTAATGAATCTTAGCAATGTCAGACAGTCATTTGCCCTAAAATGACTGACGTTAATCTTTACATGACGATGCGATTGCTCTGTGATGTGTCTCTTTTGACATAACATAATTGGGACCATTTATCAATATTGGCACTCTAACTCCTTTTATATTTTCTTATTCATTCTTCTTAGATTATTTAAATTACTTTTTTTTTATCATTTGTTAACTATCATCATTAATTATTGTAAAAAAAAAAGTTTAATAGGTCTGCACTATAGAAATTTTTTACTCAAGACAATCTATTTGGTAGTGAAATCTACTAGCAATTATGAATTATTTTTAAACTGTTTGTGTTAATACTTTAGTCATGAAAATGTAGATGTCACTACCTCCTAACAGGTATACCAACTACCAACTTTATGATATAAATTACTGACGAAAATATGACTCAACCTATTTTTAAACAGTTTCTTAAACATAGATAAATTTTACATTACAATTAAGATAATATATGTGTTAAGATACCTAATATTTTGAATCAGATCATACTGTCTCAAAGTGTTTGCTGGTACCATCTCAAGCCACATATAATAGTATATGACTTTACTTGCGACATCCAATTTTGTTAGTTGAAAGGGAAAAATAGCTGTCCACCATTAAAATCTACTTCGTGTAGGACGTAAGTTTTATGATATCACTCCTAGGTAGATAATTTGATTATATATAAATTGTCTGTCTTATCGATAAGATATGACACTTGTAGATATCTGGAAAAGAGAGATTATTTCAATTTTTCTGTAATGTGGACAGTTAATGTAACTTTGTTTGGTTTGCATATTTTTATTATACATATATTTATTAAATGCATTACTAGCCATAATTTAAACTCTGAAGACAATCCAGGTAAGTTGAATTTCAATAGAAGTGATTAGACAATTAGTTATGTTTTTTAGTTTGATAAAGATAACATGTTCATTGAAGTGTCTGTAACCCAGCTAGCAAAAAAATGTAACATTATCATTATGGCAATGGCCATAAGGTTCGTTGTGCTGACCACATGATACCCTCTAAAGCAGTGGTTCCCAAACTTTTTTTCTCGCGGATTCCTTTTGGCTTTGTAAGAGATCCATGAATCCTCACACCCTTGCTTGCATAAAATACAGTGTGTATGGATGATTGCTACCCAAAATTTAAAAAGTATATTAAAATATATTATTTTTCCAGAGTCACATAAAAATTACACATACAATAGTATACTAAGTAAACGTTCATCTGACTTTATGGGTACTAGTGTGAAGAATGAATGGTGTTGTTTCTTCGTCTCACAAAGTCTTTTAAAGTTTGGAGATATTGTAGACAACTGAATTCTTATGTTGGGTGCATTGTCCAGTCTGCAATGATATTTAGATTTTGTTGCTGCATACCGTGAAAATCCATCTTCGCACACTTAAGTTGTTGGAAACGGAAGAAGTTTTAAGTATTGCACATTTAGACACTTGTGGAAATTCTTAAAGAAGACTGCACCAGAATTCAACCAAAGGAACTTCACTGAATTTCTGTTTAAAACCAGTAACAGATGTAATATCTCTCAAACACTTGTAATTTCGCACAGACATTGCATCCGGTTTCTCTGAAGCACAAATGGATTTCATACCCAGTCATCGTCATCTGTAGAAGATGGAAAGTATTCCTTAATTGCTTATTGCAAACCATTTAAATGTTGGATGATGCTACTATGAATAGTTTCTTTTAGGCTAGATTATTTTTATATCAAGAAGTCATTCAACGTTTGAAGGCATTCATATTGTATTTTTTCAACACATCTCTTGCAAAATTCAAGTTTACAATCAAAAGGACTTTCAAGAGATTTACAGAGCATCAAATCATCCTCAATTTTGTTCTGAAACAAGTAACTTACAAATACAAGTAATATATCTGTTGAGATATCTTGAATGCAACTACGTTTAATAGTATTATTATATAACTGAATTGTTTCAAGTTTCTTTTTTGATTGCTCATCAAGCACACACTCTACCATTTCAATTGTACGGGGCTTAATTAGGGTTTCAGCGATTTTATGGGCTTCTCCTGCAAGCACATTACAGTAACTCACTCTGTAGGAGGCCTCGGAAGCGCTTTCAATGTCAGTTTTTGAACTTTTCACCATAAGGCTCTGACAATTTGTTAATGCCCCATGCTTACACTTGAAAAAACTAACATCTTTGTCCTTATATTCAGGGTGATTAGTATCACGATGTCTAAAAAGTTTGACAGGTAACACAGAACTGTTTGAGAACACTTTGATGCACAAGACGCATAGTGCATCAGGGGCAGTTTTATCACCTGTATACGTAAAACCCAGAGACAAAAAGAAATCATTGTATTTCTGTTTTCTATTACTTTCAACAGTTCTAGAGCTGTCATTTCTAGATGGAGATGTAAAACGTTGAGATTCACTTATAAAGTCGGTTACACTGGTACTTGCTGGAGTAGTAATTGATTGTTTACTTAAATTACCTCTTTTTAGCCACTGATCCATGATAAATATTAAATAATAGTATCAATGTTACTGCATGTTATTTCACTCACTTTATTATACTTACGACTAAACATACGTGGAATGGAGCTCCCATTAACATTTATTAAGAATTTTTATCTACATTGTCATGAAGACATACAAACAAATTGATTAACCCTAATTAATATATAAATAACACGAGCACATGGTACCTAACAAATGCAGAGAGTACACTGTTGAGCACGAGTGAGAAAGAACATGTCACTAAACTGCAACCTGTATTTAGAGACGTTTGAAATCACACTAAAATTAGAGGAATAACTGCGAGTCCTGAATGCAGGTGTTCAGGAGAGGGTTGCTAGTTCTATGAAATATACAGCTATGCAAAAGGGGAAAATGGGGGAGAGAAATAACAATTTAGCAAAAAAATAACTTAACATGTAAGCTGAGGTGGCTCAATAGGACAGTAACTATATAGTCAACTAGCTAGATAATATGAACTAAACGTATAGTCAATTAAATAAGTTTTGCGATTATTTCTATCAAAATATTATTACTTAAAAAAAAATCAAAGTATCCATTATAGAAATTAATCTGCGGATCCTCTGGGCACTGTTCACGGATCTCTTGGTATCTGGAGTACAGTTTGGGAACCACTGCTCTAGAGGGCCTATCTGTAAATCTTGTCACTATCATCACTAGCAGCAGCAGCCACTTGGTCAGTATAGCTCAATTGTGGGCTTTCGACATGGAGTTTTGGACAATTCACTAAAATCTAAGTTTGGATGTAAACATACTAGACTAACACATTGTTTGATCCGGGAACCTTGTGTGAGTTTGCTGGATCTAAAATCTTAAGTGGATGTTGAATATTTATTTTCCTATGGATAAGAAAAGTTTAGTTAATTATTCATAAAAATATTGTTTGTTGCGAAAGTGCTGTGTGGGGTTACTGTAGAAGATGATTGTGCATTAACCGGCTCTATAATAAATCTAAAACTTTGGTCATGCAATTTTACAGATTTTTCTGTGTCACTTAGGTGAGTTTGGTTTTGAATTGTTCACTTTATCAAAGTTTTTTTTAATAATCTTTAATTTAGATTTATTGTATTACTTGCATTTTTTGGGTGTAATGCTATTGTAAATTTTGTGATTTTTAGTTTTTTTAATGGCCTAAAAGGTACGATTCTTAGGTTTCATCATTGTTGTAAGAAATGCAGAAATTTTATTAGAGACCAGCAGGGAATTAGGTTTAGAAGTACATGATCAATTACAAGAACACAGATTTAGGACAACAATTTAGAGATTACTGCAAACAAAACATTGTTTGGTAGGGTTAATAAGTTCAAATATTTAGTAGGACCTACCTAACAATTTTTACTAGCAATAACAAATATTAGGGTGGAAACTAGGAAAATATTATAGTCAGGGAATTGAATGCTTATTACTCGGTCAGTAATTTGTTTTGTTAGGATATACAAAACAATAGTTTAAAAGGATTTTCTTTATAGTTTTGAAACTTGATCTCTTACTTCACGAGAAGAAATTTAGGGTAGTCGAAAGCATAGTGCTTAGGAAGATATCTGGTTGATAAAGTGATGAAGATAGTGGAGAGTGGATGCAATTATATAATGAGTTGCCATACAAGCCCTACACTCATCGCCAGACGTTTGGGTAGTAAAATCTTACAAACTACAGTTGGCAAGACATTCAGCATAAAAGGAAGAAACTATAATCGTGTTCAAGGTATTGACTGGTAAACCAAATGAGAAGAAACCAGTGGGCAAACCTAAACGCGGATGGGAGGATAACATTGGAAGGAGCCTGAAAGAGATAAGGTGTAATGAGATGGATTGGATAGAATTAGTTCAAGATAGGAATGGGTGGCATATTTTGGTAAATGTGGCAATTAACTTTCAAGTTCCTGCCATAGAGTTAAGTATTTAGGTTCCTTTAATCGTTCTTATTTTGTTCTAGATAAACATGAAATAAATAAATATTGTGCATCCACGACATTTAAGTACATTAAATTAATAATTATGTGTGATTACTGAGCCTAGATTGCTTTATGCATAGTGTGGGTGATGGTTTACCTATGTGGACTTATTTGCAGTACATTCTCAATTCCTCTTCATATAAGTAAATGTGTGTAATGGAATGTGATGTATTGTACTTGCCTCTCTAGACTTCCTACTATGCCGAGAGTGTGGTGCAGACACCGCTGACTCCAGCTACTTATACAACATTTTCAGTCCGTTGGCGCTAGTTCAGAGCAATCAGTCATTGTTTGGCAGGCATTCCGTGCCGGTACAGTTTCTGGAGAACCCTTTGGGGATACGGTTCCGAGTGGTGACTATTTCCAAGGCGAGTTGCACCGGAGTGGATCAGGTGATACCTTTGTAGGGAATGACCAATCAATCCCTTGACATATTTTTATGAGGGGGTTCTCAAAATAACATGCCACAATACACAGGCACAATGGACATGCACAGCTCGCCTAAACTTATTCATAAAAAGTATTGTGAGGTAAAATTGAATAGTAGTCCAGGTGGTTCACATAGCCCAGTTAAATACTATGTAAAAGGGTTAAAATTAATGTTAGGTCGAGAATCCACTACTAAATCCAAATCTTACTTTTGACTTTCGAATCTCAAATTTGAATTTAAATCTTGAAAAAAATTTTATTAACTTTAGAGGAAATAGAAATATAATGGAATAATATAAAATAGAAATTGTAGCTAAATGTTAAAAAAATAAAATATCTTATTTAATCCATTCGCTATAACATTCATACATTCAGTTAAGTTAAATTAATGACATGAGGCCTGGTTGTTGAGTTTTTTCTATAATCATGTTTTTTTGAACAACCAGTATTCAGTATTGGTTTGTGAGATTCACTTTCAAAACTAATTAAAATTACAGTATAACTTTTCTTGGGATACTGTAAGTAAGAATTTAGAATGTCATTCTGTAGCTTTTGATGATTGTTTTTATTTTTAGCAAAAATCAACAAAACCAAAATTGTCAGGACACTAAAATGATAGATTGTGTGAATGAGAAAATAAAACTGTTTGTAAAGTACTGTAGCTATAATTTTGTTTTTACTTAAAAATACTTTTTAAAGTAATTGTTGCTGTGTTTGTTCCCAGTGGCAGAGTGATTTCTCGTGGTTCCCAGGCTATGCGTGGAAGTTTTGCCTGTGCACCCACTGTGGCCACCATTTAGGCTGGTGAGACACTCAGCACTTGTATCTAGATCCTGGTGTAAATGGGGACTGACCCACTAGTGATATACTCTTCCTTCAAAATGGACCACAAAATATTAACCTTCAACATCTTTAGCAAACAACAGATAAAGAAAATACTTTATTCAATAATTTTTTTTATTAGTATCTCTTAATAATTTTTTAAGTCTTTATAAACTCATTTATATCAAAGAATTGATCAAATTATTATTATTACCATTTGGAATTCAAAGGGGCGACCTAGTTAGAATCAAACCAGACTAAACAAGCCTTGCATTTATTCTGTGTGTCCACCAACCCAGGTTGGTTAAATTGGCTATAGTATATGTAAGCCTAAAACAAAGTTGGTACCTAATGCACACCAATAGGCGTACAAACAAAGGCGTCAGTTTGGTCTAGTATAGTTTTCAAATTACAAAGAGGTTGAGGCTCATCCTGGCCAGGTGTATTACGGTGTTTTACACTTTGAAAGGGAGGATAAATTTCTTATAAATTAATCTTTCATGATCTTATCCCCATGATTATAAAGGCACATATGGATATCTCAGGCGAGTAGTAAGGTGTGGAGCATAAAACGTCTATTAACTTACTTTAAATACTGTATTTTTAGGTTATTCGAGCCTTTAAAAAGTGCGAATGAGGACCAGCGCACGGTGTCCAAAAATGGATTTTATGCTATTATATTGGACAACGTTCTGAGTGAAAGTTGTAAGTAACAATCTTAGGCAACACTTGGTTTGCCGGCAATCCCACTTGGCTAGTGACTTGGGACTTTGGGTTGTATGCAAGAATGATGCCGAGCACAGACGAAGTACAAGCAAAGTAGAACAGATGTTAATTTGCTTGCTAGGACAATTGAGTGCCTCATTTCCAAGAAATGATTCAATAAAGTTAGTCGCGGAGAAGTCTTGCATAGACCTGATCCTAAACGGACTTTGGTTGTACTTAGCTTATATTTTGATATTTCCTCAAGAGGGTGTGGTTTGCATTGACTATTGAGACAAATCATATTTTGATAGTGCTTTGTTTTAAAGACAATATGGTGGGCATATATAATATAGGTTTTGATTAATATGCATTGGTATAATATACCAGATACAAATGAAATAACTATGGAATTTTATAACTTACTGATCAAATAACACTCACTGTTTTGAAATTTATCGGCAGTTTTAAAATATTACTAGTTAGGCTATTTCTTCCCTCAGCTGTCATAGTCGCATCCTCGCCTTTTATATTTTTTTATAATTGTATGATTATTGATCTGTACCAATAAATAGATCCACATCAAAACCGTGTTTTTTCCATATTAACAAATCTTTGTTCGTTTATAGTAATTTTTGCTAACTTTACAAGTAAATTTGTCACTATAGAAGGCAGTAGATGTAGATAATTTCAATTTTCACTGGGGTGTGGTAGCTCAGTGTAAGAGTTCATCACTTGACTGCTAACCAGACGTTCGAGCGAAGAATCTGATAGACTTGACTTAGACATTTCTTCTACTTGTGCTTGACTAGTACTTTGACTATGCTTTGCATCATTCTTGTATAACTTCCTTTATGTAAACTTTAATTTTAAAAGCTATACATTTTTCCTACAGTATTTTATTTATTTTATAATTTTTATAAATTATATAATTTTTTTTCCTAATGAACACGGCATGTACTTTAAAATGTCTTCCTTACAAATCACAAACACAATATAATACTTATGAGCTCTCTGTTAATGGGATTCACAAGATCTTTAAACTCAACACGCAAAACCTTTTGCACTCGAGTTTCACATCCACTTGGAAAATGCTGCTTTCACTCTAGTTGATACAGGGTGCCAAGAGTGGTTTGGAAGCAAAACAAGGTACCAGAAGACTGGGAAAAAAGAGTTATATTAGGTATGTATGTTCAAGAAAGGAGCCAGGAAGAGGTGTAAAAATTATAGGGGGTTAACACTGATGTGCCGCTGCACAAAAATATATGAAAAGCTATTTTAAGAGGGCATAAGTAATAAAATGAAAGGAAGGTGGAGAGATGAACAGCATGAATATAGGGAACAGAGGTCTACAAAAGACTTAATCTTTGCCATATGACAGTCAATGGAAAGAAGGTATGAATATGGGAAAGACTTGGTAATGGTATTTATGGATGTGGAGAAGGCATAAGATAGTGTGAATTAAAGTTTGTAAAGCGGTGAAGGAGGTTGTTGTTATAAGAGTGAAAACATGTATGAGGAAAAAAGGAGTTGTGCTAAGACGCGGAGTGGGAGGACAGAGTGGTTCCAAATTAAATAAAAAATAGTGAAGCAGGGGAGTGCTCTATCAACACTACTATTTGTATTGGGATGACCTGGCAGTCTAGGGTTAAGGTGTCAGACCTTTGTGCTGGGGGTCTGGGGTTCAATCCTGGTCCCGGCACAGATTTATCTGATTGCCAAACCCTTCCTTCACCTCTGACAAGACGTGTATTAATCACAACTTGTGAATGTGTGGAATGCCAAGCCTCCACCGTGGTTCAGATTCCACGTTAAACTCTAGGTCCTCCATTTCATCTCACAATCACCCTACCATTGCACATTAGCGTCAGTGCGTACAACCTGAACAGGTAATAAGACGTGGTGATAATAATAATAATAATAATAATTGTATTAGTAATGGAAATGATCATGAATCAAGAGGCAAGGGAACTCTGGGAGGACAGAATGAAAGCCATGATGTTTGCTGATGACGTTGGTATTGGTATTGAAAGCTTCGAAAAGTCGAAGGTCAAATTTCCTCCAGCTTCTACTTCGACATCTACAATAACCTTCGCATATTCGAACAATTTCGAAGGAAGGATAAAACTTCGATAATTTATCAAACAATTTAATTTTATCTTATTAAATATTACATATTTCAATATTTGATAATTTTTAAACTGTTACTAAACAGAATTTTAACACCGGCTGGTAATTTAACGACCATAACATAAGAATAGATCAAAAGCAGGTAAGTAAATATTAATATATTATATTCACAGTCGCCAACATAATTTGTAAAAAAGAAAAATACACATAAAGAAATAAAACCAAGATCACTTGTATGAAGCAGAGAAATCACGTTAGTTGTGCTATCATTCCAGCTCGCGTCTAATGTTTAGTCCTTAATATTCTATCTCTTTGGAATTATCTGTGACAAATTTAAAAGTGCATTTTGTCACAGAAGTTTTTCATAGTTTCTTCGCGTTTTATTTATTATTCAAAATGGGTGATAGGGAAAGTGTGAAACTAAAACAGAATTTAATTTATAATAACTATCATAGAAATGCAGATAAAAAGACATGCATATGAAAATTTTCAAAATAATATCAACTCCACGATGTAAGTAAATATTAAAACTTTATTGATAATTTACTAAGCTTATCAGTAAGTTTGTATGCATTAATGATTAATATAGGCCTTTGACTTTTCTTTGCAAGTTTCAAGCTTTGCTTCACATTTAAAAAGTGGCCTTTGCACACCCCTACTTGTTGGTATGGGTGGAGAAGGATTAGGAAGTACAGGAACAAATGCACAAATGGATTGAGGAAGTGAAAGAGAGTGGAACGACATTTAGCATGACAAAATGTGAAGTGATGGTAATGACAAGGAAGGGAATAAGGCCTAATAAAGTTATAAAGTTGGCTGGAGTAGAGCTGAGAAAAGTGAAGAAAGTAAAATACCTTGGAAGCGTGATTGAGGCGAAAGTCGGAAGTAGAGAGGATGTTATGAGAAGAGGACAGCAGGGATAGTTGTTCTTTGGGTGTTTAAGAGACCTGCAAAGGAGAAGAGAAGTGCCCTTGAAGTGTAAAGGGTGTACTTTTACCCATTGTCACAAATACAGGAGAAACATGAACACTGAATGTAAGAGAGACTAGGTAAGTTGAGGCTATGAGAATGAAGTTTGTGAGGAGTATGTTAGCTGTCATGAGGAGAAACAAGATTAGGGGTAAAGGGAGTACATGATATAGTTGAGGAAGCAAGACTAAGATGGTATGGGCATGTAATGAAGATGGGAAAAAAGAGGCTGCCAAAGAAAATGATGGAAATGAAGTATGTAGGAAAAATACCACAAGGGAGACCAAGAAAGGGGTGGTAGGAACAGATAACAGAAAGTGTGCATGTGAGAAAGAAGAATGAAAGCAATTAAAGAAGGAAGAATGGTGGAAGGATAGAGGAAGATGGAGACATTTTACTAAACGGACCTAGCCACAGGCTAGAAATAGTTGATGATTACTTAGATTGATAATAGATTGTTTTAAATATTGGTTAATTTTTAAACTTAAATATGAACATAATAATTGAATAACAATTATACCTTGAGTCTCTTACAAATGTACATTTGGACTACTCTTTAGAAAATACAAAGAACAATTGTGGTCACCATTGATAACTTTTTACAATATTATTAGTGTTATTTTATAATTAATGATAATATCCATCAAAAGTGACACCTACAGATCACATAACTTAATCAATGAATATGTTTAAGTATATCTAGTAACTTTTAATATTCAAGATATGTCTATCCTTAAGAAAATTTGGCTACACATTAGTTATAAAGCTTCTGGTTAATATATATCGCTAGATCCAAATATAATGAGAAAAAGTTATATGCTCAATTTAAAATTGAGGACATAGAATTTTCAGGGTAAGTTGTTGAAGGGATTTCTTGTCATTAATTACACATGTTCAAATGCATCCTGTTTAGCTTTGTTGTAAACAATGCATTTTAAATTTATTTTTGCTGTATTTTAATTATACCTTTTTTGTTTTCTTTAGTTTCAGATTCCTTGATGATAGTGCCCAAGTCTTACAAAAGTTGACAACATTTCCACAGCCATCAAAACATACAAACACAAAATAAACTTTGAAGTTTTGAAGTGTCATCTTATTATCACAAGTAAAACACCAATCAGAATAATGACAGCAGAGGAGAACTCAGGTTTTGGGAGCACATCCCTTGGGTCCCCCAACCTCACCGAGGAACAGAAGCAGTTTCTGGAGGCATGTGAGATGGAGTTTGCTGACAGGTACACTGAATTAGACCCAGAGTTCATGCTTCGGAGTGAAGGCTCAAACACGCCACCTATAGTGGACCCCTGGTACAACAAGCCCCGGCGCAACTTTGACTGGGCACAGCAAAGTGGGGGCAGGGAGCAGCGCCAGCAAAACTGGGAAGGACGCAATGAGCGTCACAGTGAATACAGGGGCTATCAACACCATAGGCGGACAAACCGCCACAATCGGGATAAGCCCTATTGAGTCACTATTTGTATACTCATTTTATTTGATATTCAACATTATGGCCATTATCGAACTTATGTCAAGGACAGTTTATAAGAATAAATATGTGGTCATGCTTATTAATTTTAATATATATTTTTTAGGGGGCATTATTTATTTTAGACATTAAAAATAAAATATTATATGGTAATGGACTAATGTATCAAAATGACATAATCTAAATGTAAAAATTGAAGTTTCAATAAATAAATGTAAATAAATTAGTAATTAAATAAACATTAAATATCTTTATTGAGGATCACAATATATTCAGCTCTAACGTTAACAATGAATTAGGATCTGTTATTCCAATGGACCCCAGTGTTTTCCTTGACCTGGCTTGTATGGCTCCCATGCTGCAAAAACTTGAAGCACCACCCCCATAAATCTGTGGCCCGGTTACAGTTTTTTCAATCATTTTTCCAGAACCTCATGATTCTTAATCTTTTCCTTACATGCTTCATCATGTGACATCCCTTCTTCATATCTTACAGTAATATTCACAACACACATTACATCTGATCTTGAGAGCTTCACTGTATCTGGATTTATTTAAGAGTTTTGGGGAGTATAGCCATTTGTTGTCCCTGAAATACTTGACCCCCTTGCCCTGACTTTGATACTCCTTCCATACCAGTTTCTCATCTTCTTTAAGTCGAAGTTTCACTCTTGAGATAGACTGGTTGGTTAGAGGTTACTCAATTCCCAGGGTTTCTGCAACTTTAGCCACCTTAGTGACTCTGGTGTTATACAGCATCAGCATTAGGAGGTCTTTGGATTTCTTATGGACTCTTTAATACTGCAACTGAGATGTTATTTTCCATCTTAGAAAAACCCAGCCCCCCAGCTCTCTTTCTGGTGTAAGTGATGCCAGATGTTGTGCAAGCAGGCAGATGCAGAAATCCTTGTTTTTGTGTATGCCACTATGGTTGGTTGTTTATACGGCATCACTTCCTACTAGCTAGGAACACATCCTATTTGGTCACGTAACCTATTTATATGCTAGTACAAATGGTTATAGAAAGAAAGATAGGATCAAATATACAAAATAATTAAAAATTATCTACACTTAAGACTTATCAATTAAAGGAAACATTACTAATAGTTTATGATTAATACAAGTGAGTTTGATTTGGTCTTGGAATCATTTTGGAACATCACTTAGGCACAGGAGCCTTAAGTATACAGGAAGATGTGAGACATTGAAAGATCCATAGTTTGCTTACAGAAAATACAAGAGTACTGCCACACTGACCTTAGCACTCACTGTCAAACATAAACAAAGACAGCAATTTGTTAATCAACATTAATGCAATAGTCAAACCACAACGCGTAAAATAGGTGGCCAAATCCTAGTTAGGCAGAGCCCGAGAGTGATAAGTGCAGCATGATTAGAGAGACTAACAAGATAAATATATTAGAAACAATTTCAATGCCATAAGAAAACGAAAAACGGTATCTTAAGGGTGCTGGCCACTCCAACATAAATATTCAGCTAGTGGTGATGAGACACGGGAACAATTACCCTGCTACTAAATATAAGGAAACTAGTACCGTTATGGCTTTTCCCTCTTACATTTATTTTAGTATAAGTGCTATGGTCAATTGACTTAAACTTTATCTTGTAACTCTTTGATATAGCCCAAAGTTTGTTTGGTCAAGGTAACACTATTAGGATACAAAGTGCACCAAGCGGCTCTTAGGCACTTGTAAGTATTAAACCAGAGTAATTAAAGTAAATGTCTCCTTTCAGTAAATAACTTATAATGCGTGAAAAGAGACAGTACAAGTAAGATTACCAATAAGGTAAATACATTTATCAAACTAGACATGAGTTTCTATGCTTAAACTGTACTTTAGAAACATTGCCTGAACACAGGACTTACAAATTGATTTATAGTAAATCCTACATTGTATTACAACAAACTGTACTAATAATACTATATCATATGACAACAAGATACATTAAATGATTGTAAGTTAATAGTTAACATTACATGATATAACTGTACTGAACAAACTGTCATAAACAGGGTTTATTAGTTCATGCGAACCAACTGAATCTTACTACTGGGTTTAGCCCCCAAACAGTGTAATGTTACTGACTTGCCCCTAAAGAATATGTGAGAGCATTGACAATAATATCGTCCTAATTTTATAAACGTATTTAATTTTATTTGAACTTTATAATATATTACGTGGCGCTTAAAGCACTTCTTCTAAGAAGGCAAGAGCCATTGTCAGTGACGTCAGAGCTACTGCCCGGCTAACCCCTCCTGCAAGCTATCCTGACAGATCCAGCCCATAGGAGAGGGGGTCGATGAATCAATGAAACTAATGAGTTTTCAAAAGAAATAAATATAAAACAAAACCTAAATAATTATAATTAGAATAATATACATTAACTACCACAGTAGCAATGTTTGTCATTTTTACTTTATCGCCACCTTATGGGTAGAGAAAGTATTGTTATCGTAAAAAAAACGACTAACTTGAGATTTGGATGAATTTAAACGTTTCATGACCCCCGAAAACCGAAAAAGTTGTTTTTGGATTCCCTTCTGTATGTCTGTACCTTGGAGTAGACCCTAAAATATTTTAGCGATTGGGCTAAAACTTGATATCTAGTGTTTTTGGAATTGGATATCTAATCCTAAAATTAAGAGGTTTACTGAAGGGCAAAATGAGAAAAAAAATCTAAACCGGCTCTAATGATTATGATTAAATTTCATTTCTAAACATACATCAGTATTAAAAAAAAAAATGGCTATTCTCAATTTTTCGTCAAAATGAAATCCTATTCCTAGCCCAAAACCTAACAAGTTGGGTCCAAAAATAAAAAACTAATAAAAACGGCAATAGGAGTGAGTTGTGAGTTATAAAAAAATATTGAAAATCTGAGTACAACAACTGTACCCAGAATACGCAACCGGATTTGTTGTGGACTATACCCTACGGTCAGCCTCAACAATGGTTAAATGTACACCTGAACCACCCACCAAAAACAAAAACCTCTTAAAAGTTGGAAAGTTATAACACCTAATGATATATTAGTAATAGGAAAGTAGCATAAATAGAGAAGTAAACAGAATTGATCATTTATTAAAAGAATGAATTAAATATTTGCAACATCAAATAAGGAAGAAGTCCTTATTTGAATTGATAATGTACAAAAATCATGCTCATCATGGCACAATAGTTTAGCTTGAAGAAAGCAACAATATATTAACAATTAAATTCTTGATCTTGGTTAACAATATCATATGCGAAAGTCATTGTTTAGTCCAATCAGTCTCCAAAGACTGTAAATACAAAACCTTCATCTTAAAATTCCTCAGGAATCCTCATTTTCCAATACTAACAATAATTTGACTTGAGTATTGCTTGTAACTTTCAAAACAAATTTCGTAGTGATACAAATGAAAGTACTACATTGGCTCATCATATATAAAAAATAATTATATAATATCAATAAACTTTAATATCGATCCTAAAATTAACCAACAATATATTCGCTAATCCTGGTAAAAGAATTGCGTTCAATAATCAAAATTACTATAAAGCTTTCCAACCATCTCATCACAAGCGCTGTCCTACAATTAGCGCCCAACCTCATAACTATAACCTTACTACTTAGAACTCAAGGTTAACAAAAAGATTAATTTAAATATTTCCAAGATCTAATATTTAATAAAGACTTCCAAGATCTAATATTTAACTGAGCAAACAAAATTTGACCATTACTCAAAAGGTTTGAGATAAATAAACAATAAATATGTCAAAACATTTAATATCTCTATATTTAAATTATCTAACGTCTGTGCTTAATCATGTGTGACCAGAGTCCAATCATTTCAATAAAATAAAATAAATTATTAATATGCTGAAACAGAATTTAGAAGACAGAAAGTAAATAAATACGCCGAAAGCGAATTTTGCTTACATTTTATAAATAATAGCTGAAGTCTCAGCCTCGTCCAACTATTACTGAAGCATGTCCAAGAGTGGGACCAGACGGGGAGGGCTGGTAATCCAAAGAGAATAAACAAGGGGAGGAATCCACACGCGATGGAATCTTCTATACGTTTCTAGACCACTTGGGAACAACCTGGACACTAGGGTGAAGAGTCTCTTCTTTTATTCTGAAGTTCTTTGGCCCGGGTTTTTTTGCGCATGGATATTGGGAAGGCACCGGCTCAGTCTATCGTGGCATGTTGATGAAGTCGGGCACGTTATTTGTAGCTGGCTCAACTGGGGTCGACATCCGTGAAATGGGGTAAGTCTCTGTTTTACGACTTAGATATTTGCACTTGTAGCAAACAAATGCTACAAAAATGACTTTAAGGAATCCAGCCAGGTGCGTAAATTTACTTTTTATTTAAAAATCATAGATCAGTAACTCCTCGAAATATGAAATTACTTATCATTGCAAATATGTAGGTCTATTTATAATAAATATACTTTATTTGAAACAATTTTATAAGACAAATAATTTTCAAGTTATACGCATATATACAGTTATTAAGTAATCAGAGTTTTGAAAGTGACATATGTCCATACCTACACGTTGCCAAGGAAGAGTTAGTACTTCATGGGTTTGAAGTATTAACTTTTGCTGTCTTCGAAAAAACATATTACAAGCTTGACATGTCTTGATTTATTGGTAATGTCATCTGCCATGTATGGCCAAAATAAGACATCACGTGCTTTTCTCAGATTTGACTCTACTCTAAGGTGACTGAACTGGATTCTTTGCAGCATTGGGGGCCTCAAGTCTTTTGGGATAATAACTTGCTGTCCACGGTATAGGATTCCGTCCTGAAGACTTAATTCATCCCTGAAAGGGCAGTATTCACGGATAGAGGGTGATATTAAGTTTTTTCATTTGGCTATCCTTCTAAGATATGGTGAGATAATTCTTGTATATCTGTAGACCTTGTAGATCAACGCTGGAAATTTTCTACAAATGTAGCAGAAACACAAACCATTTCTCTTAAGGGCCTTTACAAATTGTTTTATCAAACCAAGTTTGATGTGCGATGGTGGCAATTTAACCTTTTCTTTCTCTACCAAAGGTTCTGTGCTGATATTTTTTTTATCTTCAGCTACCATGTTTTCTCTCACAGGCCACTGTCTTTTCACCCAGTGTTGATCTTTAGATCTACTGTCCCACAGACATATTAAGCAAGGGTACTTGGTGTACCCAGCCTGCTGCGCTAAGAGAGAATTCACCATCTTCAAATTCACACAAATGACCCATTTGTGTTCACGGTATATCTTCTTTAGGACTATGGTTATCGTTACCCGATCTTCCCGCATACCAACTGAGTGACTGGATTGATCTGTATGTGTTGCCGTATGTAGGATTACAGAATTGAGGGTGTGTTTGGAGCTATCTATGAATAACCGCCATTCACTAGGTGTGTATTCCTATACGCCCAATGTAACAAAAAACACCCCGATGATTGACACATTTTTTTCGTGATTAATCCATGTCAATGCCTGAAAGAGAAATAAAACCCGCCTTATGTAACGTGCACACGCAAACATGGACGGCAACAGAAAATTCAAAGGTATGTATAAAAACAAGTAACAAATACTGGTGGAAAAATAAAGTAATTTAGGTAATAACGCCAAAAATATCTCAAAAACTAGAACTACTGGAGTAAAAAGAATACCATTTCCGTAATCAGCGGCAAAAAATTACCCAGAATCGGGTCGAAAATTCCAGGCACCATGAATTTTTTTTTTTTCGTTCCCCAGTGTTATCATACAAATTGGTCAATATTTTAATCTGCTGCACGAGAATGTGGTTATTCCAGAAATTTAGAAAAAAGTAAAACAATTTTTTTTAAACTTCACCCCAATTTATGTGTGACTTTAAAATAGCCCTCTAAAATCGCTAATATTAAGTTGTCACAACTTCTATATATTTGATATTACGCCCAAAACACACCTGGTGAAGATTGTATTACTAGGAGCCTACAACAACCCTACATAGGTGTGGAACCTGGTTCTTCTGGAAATTTTGAGATAATTGATTTTGAACTTATATCACACATGTAACTAGCCATCTAAAATCACCAAGTTTAAGGTGCCACAGCTTTTATAATTTAAATTACGGCACGAGTAAACTTGGTGGGGATTGTAGTACTAGGTGCTTACAACAGCCCTACACAGTCGTGGAACCTGGTTCTTCTGGAAATTTTGAGCACATTGTCTTTAAAGATAATTTGATACACAAACGCGCGCCATAAACGCGTCAAATTTAAGGTGCTATAACTTATATGTTTGAATTTTCTCCACGATTACCAATGGTGGCAATTATATTACTAGGTGTATATAACCACTCTACATAGGTTTGGAATCTGGATCTTCTGGAAATGTAGAGCGTTAGGATAATAAAGGTAAATATATTTAATGTATCCGCATATGTATGGAAGGAAAGTACGAACCCGTTGAGGAACCCCCTTACGACATACTGGGCCAGGATTAGAACACCGACATTTTCATCACCACCAAATCACACTACGCCCTATTTCATTGCTGAGGAAACTGCAGGTCTTATGGAGAAAAACTTGATCTTTGCTCTCTCTCAGTTAACTGTTGTCAAATATCCTCACTCTCAGTTATGTCTGAGGGTGGTATACCGGGTTAAGAAGGAGCTAGCTACCGGCAACATCGACTAACCAGCGTTGTGAAATTTTTCTTATATTTGAGGGGAGATTGACCACACACAAACGAGAGAATAACAACGTTGTTTCCCAATAGTAACCTCGCAGTTCTCTCAGGGATGATATCAAGTGTAGATGAGCCTGTCATGGTCGCCGCGTGCCCACCAATGTGGGCTTACGTTAACTACTCCTTGTAACATATCAAAGTAAAATCTGGGATCTCTGAGATTATTTTTTTAGGTTTCAAAAATAGTATATTAGACTGTGTCATTTTATTTGAAATCAAATTTCAAAGGTTTTTATTATTTGATATGAAAAATAAAAGTTGTGGCGAACGTATTTGTCGGTGTAATTCGAACTAATTTGTAGGTATAAACCAATATGAAACACAAATAAGCACCAATGCTTATTTTTTATTATCTTTGGTACTGCCACCCGCATGGATATACACGTAGTCAAATATGTCACTCTCGGTTGGTAGTGTTTACTAATGATGGGAAGATAGGAGATCGACTCTTGGACGAGTACACTGAGTTTTTTATTCCTAAATAGTTTCCCCCTCTCCTATGTAGCCATAGAAGTGTTTAGCCTCTATTCACCAGAAAAATAGCAGTGTCTCAGTCACTACCCACCAGAGATATAGCAATGTATCAGACTCTACTCACCAGAACCATAGCAGTTTCTCAGTATTTACTCACCAGAGCCATATCACTGTTTTAGCCACTACTCACTAGAGCCATACAAGTGTCTCAGCCACTACTCACTAGAGCCATACCAGTGTCTCAGCCACTACTCACCAGATCCATACCAGTGTCTCAGCCACCACTCAGCTGAGCCATACCAGTGTCTCAGCCTCTACTCATCAGAGCCATAGCAGGGTCTCACCCGCTACTCACCAGAGCCATAGGAGTGGCTTAGATTCTACTCACCAGAACCATAGCAGTATCTCAGTCACTACCCACCAGAGACAAAGCAGTGTATCAGACTCTACTCACCAGAATCATAGCCTTCACTACATCTATCATTGCCACATATATATCCTTTTCATTTTCCCATGCTTTTTCCATTATTATTCTGATAGCAAATATCAAATCTGTATTTCCTCTGTTTATTCGAAAACCGCGTTGTTACTTCCCTAGTCTTGGCTCAATGAGTTACCTGGCTCGTTTCTCCAATATTCTCTCATAGAGCTTACTAGTTGCTTGGTTTATTTATTCATATTCCACGATAATACTCACAATTTCATGACTAATTTGTTCTGGTACATAAGAAATATAAGATTCAAACATAAATGTTGTAGCGGCTTAAATTTGACGCGTACGATTCGCCAATGTGTGCATCATCAAGTGTTTAGAGGCGATGTGCTATACATTTCCAGAATATCCGAGTTACACATCTATTTGTGGTGGTTATATACTCATAGTACTATAACTGCCACCATCGGTGATCACGAGGCAGATTAAAACATAGAAGTGTATTGAATGTTTAAAGGTGAATGCTTTAAGTTTCCAGAAGAACGAGGTTCTACACCTATACAGGAACGTTGTAACACCTTAAATTTGGCTTGTATACCGTGTATGTTTGCGTATGAAAATTTTAACGAATCCAATTTCCCAACGTATGTTGAGTCGTTATTTGATTTAAAATTAATGTTATCCACACCTTAGTTATCTTCATTTTTTATTATTTCTTTTTATTGTTTTACATTTTTACTATTTACTCTCATAATAGTTTTTTTACATTTGTTACTATTTGTTCTTATAATATTCTATTTTTCTTATATTTTATTGCCTTTCTTAAAAACTATTTTGTTACTGTCATATCTTGTCTTTACTTAGAATCAGTGGCGTTTACTCGATGGAAGCAAGGGAAGCTGTGCTTCCATTAAATTAAAAAGGGAATCAAGTAATTAAGAGGAAAATAAAGTTAAAACAAACTATTATAATTAGAAACCTCTCCAACAATTATACTGTTAATAATAGTTGAGGTAAGGTGTTGGACTTCTGTGATAGGGATCTGGGGTTCAATCCTCGGTCCCAGAGCAGATTTATCCGATTGTCAAACCCTCCCTTCACCTCTGACAAAACGTGTACTAATCACAACTTGTGAATGTGTGGAATGCCAGACCTCCACGGTGTTAAACTGTAGGTCCTCCATTTCATCTCACAATCACCCTACCATTACGCGTTAATAAGTGCGTATAACCCTAACGATTAGTAAGACTCTGTGCTAATAATAGTAATAATAATAATAGTTGAGGTGACAGCTCTTCTTTCTTAGAGCAAACCGATCTTTCTCAGACTGACCGGTCAGCCAGGTGCCAGCTGGTCTCGCCTTTATTCCGTTTGTTTCCGGGTCTGTTCGGCTCTCATCGGGGAGAGGGAAGCCGCGTTTCCCTTGGAGAATATTAGTTCAGTT
Source organism: Timema monikensis (assembly GCA_902151445.1). Lineage (NCBI taxonomy): Eukaryota > Metazoa > Arthropoda > Insecta > Phasmatodea > Timematidae > Timema > Timema monikensis. The sequence goes on along the minus strand of CABFVZ010000798.1, from coordinate 43,958 downwards.
TACTTTCGTGATTGAAGTGTAATCGTACGTAATATACTGTTAAAATCTTATTTTTAGCTTGCTTTTAGCAATATTTATTGTTTCTAGATATAATTATTGGCACTATCTCACAAAATAATGTATCTATTTATAATAATTTACAGTAAGTTCAGTTTTATTTTACAAGAATATAGACGCTCGTTTGATCCTCCAAGGGAAGTGGTTTGTTTCTTTGCGTACTGTAGTAGAATGTTGCTGTGTTCAAACTCTTAAGTAATATTTTGAAGTATAGTTTTTCATTCAGGTCTTTTGATTAAAAAAAAGAAATTAACTGAACAGGCAGATCCACTCCATCTTTAGGCAACCAATCAACAACAAGAAAACTTTGACAGTTCAATACTCAATTTTAGGAAAGGTTTAGTAACTAACGGGATGTTGGGTTGGTGGGAAACAATATGGTTGACCTTACTATTTACTAACGATAAAGGCGTGTGGAATAAATCCGGATTCATTGATATTAATCATATTTGCAAAGCTGTTAAAAGGCATGACAAAGGTCAAATTGATTTGCAGTCCTCAGCCCAAAGGAAAATTTCGTCAATCATGAATTAACCATTATTTATTATTAACATTATTATTTTTAAGATAACAAATTATTTTGTTTCACCCCTTCTTTTTCATCGTAATACTTTAAATTATACAAAAAAAATATACAAGGACCAGGTTTCATCAAACCCACTTTATTGTAGTAGCCTCATTGCTTCCCTTTGTCCAGAATTGACTCCACGCCACTGCTTCAACGTACCTTTTAATTAGCGTAGTTGACGTGCTCTCTAACGGATAAATGTATAACTAATGGTGATTTCTGGTGTGAAAGTTTATTTTTGCCATACTGAACGTGTCCTGTTTCCACCTAAAATAAACGGTTATGTGGTTGTGGAATGCTTATGTCCACTTGAAATAAAACATACTGCTTTATTTCATAATTGAACTTTGCCTTTCCTCTTTAAAGTAGCTAGGCAAATCTATAGTTATGTAGAAATTAATTTGATTTTTTAGAACTTGTGTTCAAAATGAATAATTCAATATTACTCTTTATTATGAAGTTAATCCCATTGTTGACGTTTCTATTCACATTTTGGGTGTCTTATACAACTGGCATTATTTTAAATTTTGAATATTCTCAAAGTGTTTTACTATTTATCGTTTTATCATTTGAAATTTACATAAACTGGGCTGCAATTGTTTTTGCAAACTACAGTAACTTCTCATTATTTTTACCGAAACCGAGAACGAATTCAAAATACAACCAGTGTGACTTTAATGCCGACAGAAGAACTGACGACAGTATCTTGATTCACCTTGAGACGTTGGATATTGGGAAAGAATGCAACAATAGAGACTCCGGATTTCTTGGTGACAACAGCATAGTTCAAGACTTTACACTGCTTACTTCCCTGAATCCTACTGTAAACATACAGAAGATATGGTATTGCCCAAAATGTAAACTTAACACTTCTCAAAATTGTCATCACTGCCCACTCTGCGACCGGTGCTATATTCTAAGAGACCACCATTGTTTCTTCTTAGGAGCATGCATTAACAAAGACAATCTTGCCCACTTTATTGTAATCTGCTTGTACACATCTGTGACAACCTTCTTTGTTTTAACCTTACTGGGCCCTTACATGAGCACTTGTTTTCAAAGCAATGGTCCTTTAGGGTTTTGGAGTCTGCGTGCAAGGTATTTCTTCCCGGTTGCACTGGGATACTGGTTGTCTGGTCACTTGTCCCACCACGTGTTGTCCCTGGTTGTGATGTATGACCTGTGTGTTTCTATCACATTATCCACAATATGTTTTGGGCTGTACTACTTGTGCATGAGTTGTACGGGGACTATTCAGTATCGACTAAGCAGATGTTCTGAAAGAAGGCTGAAGGTTATTCAAATGACAAATTTATATAACAATTTCACGTTTATCTTTGGTCATTGGGGGATTGTTAATTTTGTGTTTCCATTGAGTTTGGGCAGACAATGCCTTTCTTTAAAATATTTACAATTTCTTCACAATGAGAATAAATTTCAATAATGAGATAACCTTAACTCATCTTTGAACATATGCTACAGTAGGCCTACTGCAGTGGTTCACGGTTGATAATATGTTAGTCTGGAGCACCAGACCTTCTGGGGGACTTGTAATACTGGCTGACTGGGAGTCTTCAGAAGATTTCTGTTATAATATTGGATGAATGCAGGTCTCTAGGAGACTACTGTTAGAATACTCTCTGACTGGGGGTCTCCAGGAGACTGTCAGAATAGTGTTAGCGGACTGAGGGTCTCCTGGTCCAACTCGTTTGGATCTCAATTTTAAATTAGATAAAATATGTCTTGCACACAGGTCAACCAGAGCCAAAGCAGTACTGATACTGTACTTAAAAGTACAGGTCATATTGCAGACTAAGCCCAATAAAACTACAGATATATTATGTACACATTACTTGCATGAGAAGGGCTGGTTAGGTTGATGTTATATAACTTCAAAACGTCTGTCACAGGCTGCTATTTTAAGGGGTGGTAAAATGTGTTTAAATTAGTCTTGAGTGACAAACCAAGATGATATTTTAAAGTCTACAAGTGTGTGGGGTTGAAACTCCATACTAATATTTTGGCTGATCAGATACACAAATTACTACGGAAGTGGGATGTAGACCCTTACAAGGTGTGGAGGGGGATACTTACTAGAAATTGTTTTTGAAAATTATAAATGCAAATGGGTACGATAACTCAAACTCGAAAGCAGTCAGATTAGAAAATATAAACCTATTTTATTCTTACTAGAAATTAATGTTCTTCATGCCAAACAAATGATAGGCCTCGTCCATCAAGAGTAGGCCTATTATCTTAATAGGACTAAATTAAATAGGTTCTACTTTAATACTAAGCACATACATTTAGTACTAATACATATAGTTGCATACACACAAAGTTTTTTTTTTTTTGCAATTCAACTCTAGGTCTATTTTCCTAATAACTTACCTTAATGAAATGTCAAACAAATGTTTAAATAATTTGGATAATAGTCTTAGACCTATGGATGGATCTGTCATTCGATTAATGTTAAAAATAGGCTTTCATAGATGTGTCTAGTCCAATTTAATGGTACTAGAGCCTATCTTAAAATAAAATAATATAGCTTCGTAGACTATCTGAATATATTTCACTTAAATTCTCTAATTAAAGGTTTGGTGTGCAATAAATACCTAAACTGAGTGGACATGATTATTTTTTGTACTTAAATCACTGTGCTGAGAAACTCACTTATGATATTCTCAAAGTAATAGTAAGCATTCACACAACAATAATCACTGTGCTGAGAAACTCACTTATGATATTCTCAAAGTAATAGTAAGCATTCACACAACAATAATCACTGTGCTGAGAAACTCACTTATGATATTCTCAAAGTAATAGTAAGCATTCACACAACAATAATCATGTTTGGACCTAAACAATGATCATATACATTGCATTGATGACTCACTAAATACCCCGGTCACACTAGGCTGGTTTACCGGCTGCTGCTAGCAGCCATAGAGGAGTATAACTTGTTAATTAAAAACAGCACATGTTTTCACCAGCCTGCAAGTGATTTACAAGCGGCTTTTGAAGTAGCTCATGTTCAACTTTTGCAGCCATTAGCTGACTATGTCACCCACTCTCCTCTACTAGCAGCACACCATCAGCCAATATGAACCCTCTAGTTGCTGGCAGAACGCAGCAACCGGTTGAAACTCTACGTGGTCGATTGTGTTCATGTGTTCATACTGTGCATAGTACTTTTTGATGACAGAAATAAAGTGGTGATTATATGTTTTTTAAATGTATACCAAAAGTTTGAGTACTTGTGGAATGCCACATCTAGTGCATACCTCAAAGGGGATGTGTTTATTCTTTCCTTTTTACAAAAACAATTATTTGCTAAGTTCTTTCACTCCTACCCTTAACACTCGTCTTAACAACTCTTGGTGTGAACCCAAATAAGACAAATTGTACACCACAGGACACACTCAAAACTGAAAATAATCTTGTAAGACTGGGGTTCTTGTCGCTCCCAGCCGCTGTTAGTACCAACAATGAGTATACAAGTGTGAACCATAAACAGCCGCTGCTTGCTGGTAACATTTGGTAAATCAACATAGTGTGACTGGGGCTTAAGTGTTGAGGTAACAATCACTACCTTCCGAAACTTAACCTGAGGGACAGAGGCCAGGAGAAGTATCATTCAGCCATTGTTGTCTATAATATAATACCCGACTCAAGTCTTCAGTTCAACACTAAGCGAGTCAAGTTGGTGGGCAAGCAGACTAAATAGTAATCTTGTCCAAGTTAGTTTGCCGATGACGATAGGGTGGAGGTTAGAATCCCAGGTGGGTGTACTAAGGGTAGTTTTTCCTACCTTCTACCATGCAAATGTAATTTTCTTTGTCTAAATTATACCTTGTCAAACACCATCAATGCAATTAAATGTGGATGCAATTAAATGTGGATGGCCAGGAGAGAGAAAGATATAATGGGGGGTAGGAGGAAGCCAGGAGATGTTTCCTGATGCACTTTAATAACCCTCCATACTTCAGGTTCAGCTACATATGAACAGCACACTTTTTTTTAACTGTGGAACAAAAAGTACTGAATAAAATATGATAAATTCTTTATGAAAATACATACAAAAATGAAGGCCATACAGTAAGAAACTTAACTCAAACGGTGATGAGACATCACTCTCTAAATAACTTATTTACTAGTCAACAGAAATGTTTGTACTTATCTGCTTGTCCATGTTGCACACCTGTGCCCTATAACAGGCATATTCAGGAATTATAAATACCCATGAACCATCACACACACACATTCAGTAAATTGTAATGAGCATCAGTTTCTGGAATAGGATTACTTAAATAAGGAACAATATAAGGTTACTTTTGTATTTTAATAAACCAATAAAAAAAATAATCTAATTTTCATGAGCTATGAACTTATTCAGCTAAGACCATTTTATATGTCCTTCACCTTAAAAACAATGATCAATAATACCAAAATAATAAGCAAATTTCATTGCTTTCAACAGATAAATATTTACAGTGGGATTAGTAAATTTGACAAACAATTTTATTCATTTATTATGCTGTGACTTATAACTACCAGATATGGGAGCTTGAGTTGAGAAAGGTGAGTTAAAAGGAACTGCACCAACATTCACCTTAAAAATATGTAAAACCACATTGATTATGGGGAGGGGCCAAAGTACTTCCAGTCAAAGGTCATTTGATCAGAGTGATCTAGCATACACCTAATTTTTGAAATCATACTATTTACTAGATCCTCAATGGGTCACCTGGGTCAGACAGTTTTCAAAGATGGGTGTATCAGTTACTCCCTTCGGGGTCTTTCGACTGCCCGCGACCTGACGCCCTTTCTTACAACGGGCTTAGCATGCTGGTAGTGTAAAATATATGGCTTTAATAAAAAAAAGTGGCCCAAGCTACAGGCTGGAAACAGTAATGGATTTAAAGTAAAGTAGATCCTCAAATCTTTAGGGATATTTGAGGATTCAAGATTTAAAAAAAAACATTTTTTTTTCTTTCAAATTTTGACTTATAAATTATTTACTGTTATTTGTGGTTCAGATCCAACAAGATTATAAGGAAAAACTAAACATCCAAACCTAATAGAATTAATTTCGAACTTAACCAGTAATTGATCCAATTTTCAAACAAACATTATTTTTTAAGCTAACATTTTTAACGTTTCTCTTGTTTATTAGTGCTCTTTTATAGGTAGGTACTGATAATATCAATCAAAAGTGACAGCAGCAGATCACATGAAAGTAGAGGTAAATAACTTTACTAGTTGTCAGATAAGAGAATTGAACTGTACAAAGATTGCATTATATCATATATTTTTTTAAACAGTTACTTTTTATTTATATTTCTTGATATTTAAATATATTTGTATTTTCTTTAATATTCATAATTTTTTCCAAGATTTGAGATTCATAATTTGTGGGTAAAATTAAGATTTAAAATTAAGATTCAAACCAACTCTATTAATGGAGGGCCCCGGTCATGAGGGTTAGGTTCCAGAGCCCTGCTCTAAAGCAGAACATTGCCTTTTTTAACTTTAAAATGCATTTACATTCTAATAACATGTGTACACTATCATATATAAAGTGTGCAATCGATCATTCAGTCGAATGAAAATGATTGGAAACAATCAAATAAAAATAATCACATAACTTTTGAATGATCATTCAATAATTAATAGTTAAAATCATTTAATAGTGCCTATCACTACTATAAATATAATTAATTACTGACATGAAATGGCGGCCAAAGCCATTCACTGCACGCGTCATGCTGAAAAACGCCGGAAGAAAGAGACAAATGCCAAGTATAGTGAACATCTATATAATTGAAAACTGGGCTAGTGGAACACTCTAAAGAGGGGCCCTACTATATTTATTATTTAGGTATTATAAATGTATAATATAATGCAAACAAGTCATGATACTTGAAACTTTTTTTAAATTGTAAGACATTAAGATATTATATTATGAGGAACTTAACATTCACTTTCTGAACAGTAATTATTTTCTACACAACTTACAAAATAATAATACTAAGTCAAAATATATAACTAAAACTAATGATAAGAAAGAAGAAATGGGCGTCAACTCATCTATAGTAAATTTCTTCTTGAGCAGAAGTCAGCCCTTATACCTCACTCACAATAACCCCAATACATCATTACTCTTGCACAATCATGTTTGTGTCAATCCATTATTTCACTTATGTTCTTCATTCCTTGACAGTTTTACTAGTCATCTGTCAAGCTAATGAAGCTCTGCGCGCCTTCTTTGACCAGCTCCTCCTGCAAGTAGACAATAAGCACTGCACAGATTAGTGCCTTTGGATTCACATTTCAAATATAACATAGCTCTGTTGGATTTTGAAAAATAAGTTTAGTAAAGATAAATTCAAGTGGACCAATAGAAACACAACGAAATATTTTTATATAAGTTTAAGTTTTTTGAGAATCTGTTTAGTAGCATTTTTTTTTTGCAAGTGTTGTTCCACCCATGTCAAATTTTTGTTCATTGTTACGCCTAAGTTCTTTGCATGTAAAGTTAGAGAGATTATAGTATTGTTTGACAATATGTCTGGAATATAAGAACAATTTATATTTGACACAAGTCTATGTATTCTGGTAATTATTGAATGGGATTTTAATGGAGTTAATCATCATAATGTTATTAACTGACCATCTGCAAATATATTTCAAATCAACATTTACTCTATCAACAGCTGAAAATAAGTTAGGTAATACTGTCAGACAAATATAGGTATTTGTAAATCATCTGAGTATGTAATGAGACAGAAGGTAGATCATTAATAAATAGTGAATATAATAGTGGGTCGAATATAGACCCCTGTCGTATACATTTTTCTAAAGGGCAGTGTCATTAATTACTACCCTTTGCATGTGACCATACAGGTAAGATTGCATCCATTACTATTTTGTTGGAAATAGAAACAAAGTGTTCATTTTGTAAGAGAAGTTAAGTAAGTTTGCAGACAGTAATACTCAATATACTCAATTGGTATTGAACCCTGTTCTCCTAGGTAGATCCTGCTATAGCATCTGATGGTCACAAGGGGGTTGATCAGTAAATTTGGCAAGTCAAATTTTCATTAAATAAACACAAGCTTAGATTTTGGTTAAAAGATAACAGGGCAGGACTCACTGGGACTTGTTCCGGCTCCATCATCTCAATGGGCAGCTCCACAAGGGTGTCTTCACATTCCTCCACCGAGGACACACTCGATGATCGAAACTTTCTGGCTCTATACACTCCTCCATGGTCCTTGTCATAATCCATTTTCACTACTGGACCCTCAGACACTTTCATCTGCAAAAAGATTCTTAACATCACATTCATTTTCAACAAGAATCCTTGACATCATCCACTTTCATTTTCAACAAAGATTCCCAACATAATCCATTGTCATTTTTAACAAGGATCCTTGACATAATACACTTTTAACTGCTTGATCCTCAGCCACTTAAATCTGCAAAAAGACTATTGTCATAAATTTTTATCTTCAAAAAAGTTCCTTAATATAACCCACTTTCAGCGCTGGATCCTCAAAAACTTTAATTTGCATCAAGAATCCTTAACATGTCTGAACAATTGTTTCTGCAGATCAATTCATAACAAATTCTTATAATGCACTTATTTCAAGGATCTGGTTCAGAAAGCTATAATATAAGTAAGATTACCTTTTAGAGTTTGAACTGACCTTGGTGACCTTGTAGATGAAAGGGTTTTTCTTGTGATGGCAGACTGGACATTTGGGTCTCTTGTGACGATTGAGAGAGTTGGAGTTGGAGTTGGAGTGGAATGATGAGTCTGAGGAGGATGTGGTGATATGAAGAATGTGCATCTTCTCCGGACTCTTCTCGAGACTCTCTCCGCACGCATACCTACAAACAATGTGTGGTGTTTGTATTGCTGTCGAGCACAAGTGAGGAGTTAGGTACACTAACACTGTCGCTCATTGTCAGGATAAAACTTGTATGAACACACTTTCTTGCTTCAAATACTGTTGGCTATCCTGTCCAGGCTGATGCATATGGGATATTCCAGTACCAGTGACAGGTGTTGCCTCCTAGAGACATCAAGAGCAAGCTAAGCATGCAAGGATGATCAACAAACTGGACACCATTAAAAGTAACAATTTCATAACAAGTTGGCGATTTTAAATTAATCATTTTAGCTATCCTGTTCACATATACAATCTACAAAATTATTTCAGAGAGTTTGAAATGCCCCTTTCATAGAAAGTTTTGGATAACTGGGGATGTTATATTACAAGAATGGTGACCTGGCGTTCTAGGAGTAAGGTGTCAGACTTCTTTGCTGGGAATCCGGGGTTCAATCCTCGGTCCCGGCATAGATTTATCTGATTGCCAAATTCTTCCTTCACCTCTGAAAAGATGTGCATTAATCACTTGTGAATGTGTCGAATGCCAGACCTCCACTGTGGCTTGGATTTCACGTTAAACTGTAGGTCCTCCATTTCATCTCACAATCACTCTACCATTACCATTACACATTAGTGTAAGTGGGTATAACCTGAACGAGTAGTAAGACCCGGTGATAATAGTATATTATTATTATTATTACAAGAGCTAATGAACTTGGCTTAACATTAAAAATCTATTTTAGAGCAATAGTTTTTTTCTTTAGTATATTCAATGTTGGCAATTAAATAAAGTCAATATCGTCTAGTGCAGTAGTTCTCAAAGGGTGTGTTGTGGCACACTTCACTAGGTGTGCTGCAAAATTATCTACATTATGTTATTGTTGATAAAAAATTGATTTCTATCTATATATGATTTATGATTTTTAAAAAGAAAAGAGAGAAAGAAAAATGTTCAAAAGCTTTATTATATTTATTTTCCAGAACATTAAATGTCTTACAATTGAAGAGTTGAGTAATGAATGAGGAAATTAAGCTTGTCGTTCCTTGCACGAAATTTCAATTCATGGTGGAATACAGTACAAACACACTCACATTTCTTGTCCAACCAAGATAAGTCTTTCTGTGCATGAGTATGGCCAAGTACTGTAGTGTTGCCAATATGCATGTTTAGTCTGTAGCGAAATTGTGCAACAGAATGTAAAGTGGGCAGGGTTTTAGGCCCTTAGCTCTCAACCATTTCTTGTTTAAATTTACATTAGTTTGCTTTTGTTAATATATTAATATGCTCAAGCTACTCAGAGTACTAAACTGATACATACATTTTTCACTTCCCATTCGTCTAGGCCTAATTTAATTCTCTTTATTACTATTAAATGGTTAATTATAAGAAAGGTTGGGGTTTTATGGTAATTATAAGTCATGTAAATCTTAATCAAAGTTGTAAGCAATGCATGTTTTAAATTTCAATTCTTTAACTTCATTTTCAGGCCCTTAAACTTTTAATCTTATAGTTTTTCATTGTTCAAAGTCTTGTTGGAATATTAGAGTCATCCAAATTTATTACTATTACTTTTCATTTTAAGCATCGTGCAATGTATTGATAACTGAACCCGGAAGCTGGGAGACGCACCTGTTGCTTACACGTGTGGTCTTTCAGGGGAGGGGAAGGTTTTGGCGCAGACTCCTGGCCAATCAGTGCTTTCGCTTGGGCGTCTGGGTTTTGCATTATATGGAAGGGAAGCGTGAGACGCGGGACAGACGCGATCGGGAGACAGGCCTGTTAACACTAAAATAGAGTAGACCTGCAATAACTACCTACCATTTCAACCTGTAGAGATGGAGGAGAGGAGATTTGGCCTAGGTGGCTAAAAAGTTGTCTTTGTCAATGTAACCAATTCGTTCATTTAAATTAATTAGCCGTATTACCATTATGTAAATTTTTTGTGAAATTAAAACTTCAAATACTACACTACCTCATATGTTTTTAATCGGCTGAGTACCTCTACCCCCACCATTATACTTATAACCCCGAGATGCTCTACCCAAACAACTGACTGCCATGGACGAC
>CABFVZ010000798.1:14519-33341 GCA_902151445.1 Timema monikensis | reverse complement strand
CAAAAAAAAAAAAAAAATGTTGAGAACCACTGCACTAGTGATACAAATTGTTTCAAGCAGCAAGAACAGTGTTTTCCTAATTTCTGGTCGGTAATGTCTTTACTTTAGCGTAGGCATTAGTTTGATAAGCTGGTCAATGATTAAATAATTCAGGGTCACTTACTGGAGTTCAGAGGACTCTTCCTTGTTACATAAATTGGTGGCAGGGCGGACACAGATCTTAAGAGGACCTCGGCAGGTGGGCAGGTATAGACTGAAACAAAATAACACAAACCAATGATTCTCAACTTGAAGTTGTCAGAAAATGCTGATCTACTCCAAAGTATTTTGTGGCAATATTTGTGTCAGTCTTGTCCATCATTACCTTATCGAGACTGGGGACTCACTGCCCTAATTATCAGATAGTCCTGGTACTAGGTTTGGCTGTGTAATGTTCACAGTAGGTGTTGAAAATGTATCATTCTATTACAATATCATAAGAACAAATAAAAATAATAAAAACAGTATGGCTTTTACAATGAAAAGAGGAACACAGTTCACACTTTACATTGCTTTCACTAGATAAGGAGGTAATGGCAGCTTCTAGAATAAAATCAATCACTATCCCTCAAACCCAGGTTTCATTCTATCAGAACTCATCAGGAAAGGGTGTGAAAAAAACAACATAACTTCCTAAAAGAGAAAAAAATCCTTCCATAGAAAAAATGTGAACATTGAAAAGAGATCTTCCATGACGAGCTGTCAAAAAAGTGTATTAGTAAGCTCACACCTTATCAACTATAGTCATGATCACATATAAGTTTAATATTTTTATGTGGGTATGTACATACATGTGCTGGCTATTCTGTTCCTTCTGCGAGAACTCTCTGGAGTCTTGGTGTCTCTTTGTGCTGCTTACGTTCTTGTCGCATACACCCAGGCTGATCGCACTCGCTGGGCTACACATAAGCTCAGACAAAGAAGTGACAGGCAGGGAGCCCTCTGCCTCATGCTCTACCTCACAGCAACACAGAGATGATGTGCGGGGTAGGGAGTCTTTATCCTGGCGCTTTGCACACTTCATCAAAGAGTGGCAGCCTCTGTTGTTTTTTTTCATCACACCAGCTCTGTCAGAGTTCATATGTTATAAACACATACTAACTACACAATGAACATCTAAATTTAGACTTAAATACTGATATTAGGGGTGTGCAAATACTCAAAAATGAGTAAACTACTCGAAGTTTTCAATTTCATCCCGTGATTTGATTAAATTTTAGAATTAAATTGCGAACCTGAAGCGGTAGTAAGACACAGTGCTAAAAATAATTACAAAAATAAAATTGTGATACAATGAATGTAAAGAGAGAAACTAAATACAAATCTCCTGTATATGTTACATTTTAATATTTTACATAAATTTTCATGACTTAGCAGAGAATATGTCCATGTCTGGTGAAACTACATCCTTTTTGTGCAACATTCTAAGAGTGAGAGTTCGTCTAATGGTTTATACTGTAGCAAAGGTGTGAGTTCTATTGCACCATAACTATTGGTTGTGTTAAAAATTGGTGAAGGATTATAGTAATGAAAAATCTATAGAAGAAAATACTCTTCATAACAATACAAAGTCTTTGGTGTCAGTTGTTAACTCTCTCCCTTCTGTTGTCCAAGTGTTGTAAACTCAGTTCCTACTGTTGTCCATGTGTTGTAAACCCAGTTCCCTCTGTTGTCTGAGTATCAAACAAGGCTGTGACCTACTTGTTGACATGAACACATGGTCCAGTAATTCTTCCTCCCACGGGCTGCCCTACTGGCCCCATGCAGAACTTGCCCTTTTGGAGCGGCTTGCCCTCCCTGGGAACACAAGACAATAAACTCTCAATATGAGGAAGGAATTAATGGTTATGGAGGCCGACTACAGATCTAGTGTTTTATAGTGGATTTTTTTGTTATTATTATTATTATTATTAGCACCGCGTCTTACTACCCGTTCGGGTTATACGCACTTACGCTAATGTGTAATGGTAGGGTGATTGTGAGATGAAATGGAGGACCTACAGTTTAACGTGGAATCCGAACCACGGTGGCGGCCTGGCATTCCCCACATTCACAAGATGTCTTGTCAGAGGTGAAGGAAGGGTTTGGAAATCAGATAAATCTGTGCCGGGACGGAGGATTGAACCCTGGCCGCCAGTAATTTTTTTTTGTTATAGCTACAGTTTGTCAGACTTGAGCAGATAAAGCCTTCTATTTGGTTAAGGCTCAAACCAGCTCTCTCTCCTAAGATTTATACCACAAAGATGACGCACAAGTGCTCACCTGACTAAACGGCTCATTTCAGTGGGTGTGATGCAATAGTCCAGATTGATGAAAGACTCCTTGTACCCCACCGCAACATACATTGCCCCATTCTGGAGTTCCCAAGGGCCACAGACTATCTCCCCATGCACCGTGTACAGACTACCAACAGTTGCAACATCACATCAACAAACACAACAGGGATGCCAATAGACCACAACAATATATAAAGCAGGGGTGCCAACAAATAGTACCAATAAATATAGCAGGGAAACCAAGCAAAAGCAAGGGTGCAAAAAGATCATGCCAACAAATATTATATTATCACATCATAATGCATTCAAGAATATGATACACCAGTAAACTATTTAATTGATCCAGTAGGCTACACAAACAGTTTAAATCTAACAAGCTTATTCTCACTTGGGAAATTTAGTGGGATTCACACCTATTGTGCTTTGCAATCAGTTCAAGCTATCAAACATGAACTAAACAGAGGCCCTTAGAGGAGGGGTAGTTTAGTGGTGCCGTTGGTGACTATACTGTTGAATTGCAGGAACTTGTGTTGGTGACTGTACTGTTGAATGGCAGGCACTTGTGTTGGTGACTGTACTGTTGAATGGCAGGCACTTGTTTTTGTGATTGTAAAGCAGCAACTTACTATTGAATACCTCTTGGAAATGGGGTCATCCTCCGAGCCATTAGTTCCAGTGTGGACCCCCATGAGGCCAGGTTTTTCTGAGTCAATACAAACTTGTAGGGCTGGAGTGAACGATCACCATTAGTAAACAGGTAAATGGAGATGTGTGTGTCCTTTCTGCAGCGAACTGACAGTTGGCAGTATTGCTCGCCCTGAAACAATAAGGGGGTAAGAAGGAGAAGGTGAATGTTAGTATGTGGTGCTAATTACATAACATATACTTCAGAGGGTTAAAAATGGTGTTTTAATGTATTATTAATCATGCATCATGCGGCTTTCAGTTTACTTTGTATTCTTAGGTGTTTGACACAAACTAAGGGCTATTTGCATCTGAGACTATACCCTGAATCATCCACACACAAGGGAAGAACAAATGTTCCCTCCTTCCGCTTTCGGGTATGAAATAAAGTTTAAATTTCTCATACCTTTTAAAATGATTTATTCTGGGGATAATTTTTCCTTGGAGCAGTTTATAACTCCATGGCATTAGCCTGCAATTAAGCCACATTGACCGAGCGGCTGCCATATGTTAACGAAGCTAATGCCAACTACTGTGGACAGAATATGTCATGAGGTCAGCACAGAAAAGCTTCCGGCCATTAATTTCAGTTTTCTAGACTGAAACCGCTACTTAAAATAATAACTAAAGTTGCTCCTCATTTGTCCTAATGAGGTTGAGTTGACCTTGTTTCAAACCCAATGCTTAACAAAAAAATCTGGAAGTGCTGCTGATCAAACCCTGGACCACTGAATCTGTAGCGAGGAACTTCAACCAATATTCAGCCAAAATTTGATGCTACCCGCAAGATTTTTATCGGCATGGTCATTCGCTCCAGTCTACCTACTCATGAATATGTCCTTGCTCTTAGGGGTTTGGAAAGGTTTTAAAAGAGACTATTTAAAAATCTGGATCTTAGGAAAGATCCTTTCTAACTAATTCATCTGTCTTGGGAAGTATGATGGTGATTGAGACATCAAACTTCAACATTTATGATAAGTTAAATATAGGAATGCTCTGGGGGTTTTTAAGAAAATTATGTAGTACCCAGTCAAAGGCTTGCTACACCTACCACGTTGTAATGCACTTTCCGAAAGGGCTTGTGCTCTTTTTCCTGTTTGGTCAGATACCTACAAAACAATAGAGAAACTGTTAGGGCAAGAGAGAAATAACTTATACAGGCTAGCGACATATTTGTGGGACTTGGACTAGTGGTCACATGATCTGTGTCACTCTCGTGTTAGACTCTATTGATGGTGATGAGGTTTGAATCCAGATAAGGAGTACTGAGGCTGGTTTTCACTAAAATGGTTTCCCATTCTCAATCCACTCAAATATGGTGCATTTCCTCTAAAATTCTACCTCTCACATACAGATTTCATAAGCTTAAACAACGTATGCATATATTCAGGGTGGCCACAGGATTTCACTTTTCAAAATCCCTGACATTTCCAGATAAAAATTTATTATTTTGGTTGATCATGTTTTACCCGTTTATATAACTGTAAATTACTAACTATAGATGGACTGCCATTGGTTAACATGGTTAAACTAATATACCTTATCCGTGACCTGTGATAATGAATACGTTGACAAAGGTGTCAGTCTCATCGTTGGTTTCCTGATGATGGGAAGGTCGAGGCTCAAATTTGCGGCAGAGTGTATTGAAGAGTTTTATCATTAATGGTTTCCCACTATCTCTCTGCAAAAATGCTTGTTAATTTCCTTCAAATAATTAAATATAATATTAAGGTTTCTCTTGTTTTAAATTAATTTAGATAATGCCTAATTTTCCCTGTTTCATGGCCAAATTCCCTCAACTATTGCAGGTTTTCCTTGTCTGTCGCCACCCTGAATAATCCTTATGTGTATGAGAGAAGTAACTGTGGGTACATATCACTCCCAGCTCTTGTTGGGGCTAGCTAACAGGGTACTCCTCGTAGTATTGGGGAACGTCAAGG
Source organism: Timema monikensis (assembly GCA_902151445.1). Lineage (NCBI taxonomy): Eukaryota > Metazoa > Arthropoda > Insecta > Phasmatodea > Timematidae > Timema > Timema monikensis. The sequence continues at coordinate 28,402 of CABFVZ010000798.1, read as the reverse complement.
TTGGCCAATGTTTACTTACAGCTGTGAGTTTCTAAGTTAAGTGGGGATGAATATATATTAAATAATTCTATTAGACGTGGCTTAGAACATTGTCTCCGAAACTATTCTTATTCACAATTCTAGAATGTAGGCACATTACTATATTGTTTACATTATACATACAACTAATATACTACTATATTATAGACATGATTGCTATATTGTTTACATTAGTCACACGACCAAAAATGCTATAGTACCGATACCTTGTTTATCATTTGTTTTCTACCTTCCAGTGTGTGTTATAGAGCATATTTTTGGCTATATGTAGTATCACACTACAGTTTGTGTATCTGTACATGCCCTAGCAATACATTGTGGCATGAATGGCTAAAAAACACTCCAATACCTAAGTGGCTTGAACTTTTCGCTCCCGATGGCAACATACTTCTCGTTGGATCTTATGCTGTCAAGAGAGTTGACGGTGATGGGCCAGCCATCTCTGAGCGCCACAAGCGATCTGACAGCTCCGAAGATAGGGTTTAGCTTGTCTGTGAGGTGGGTGAGCAGTTTGGCGAAGTTACGGATGTGCATGGGGTTAACAAGGACCCAAGTACCCTCATTGTATGTGTCTCCATTAATAAACACAAGGATCCACTTGCCCTCGCGGATATTGCACGCCAAAGACTTGTACATGGTGCACATCTTAAGCGGGTGTTCTGCCAGAAGATGAGTGACATCATTGCATAGCTGCGAGGTTCACCAAGCTAGGAGAAGAACTCGTGGAATAAGATAGCTGTGACTCTAAGCTTAGCACACTAGGGCATGAACTATTGGCATAACCTAGCCGCGATGCTCAAGGACATGGACTAAGGGAAAATTATATCTGCAATTCAATGCTCAAGGACATGGAATAGTGGCTTAACATGATGGTGACACAACACTCAACGCATTGGCCTAGTGCTGTGATTTCAAACCTTTTACATATCACAAGCCCCTTAATGCCAATGATATTTCGCTATGGCCTTCCTAATCTCCCCCACCATATAAGGTGAAATTAAAACCTATGCACACATCTCTAGTATTCTTCATAACCCATTCCACACAAATAAAAAAAAGAGTTTAGTTGGACAGTAATGGAAATAAAACAGATGTTTAAGAGAGTGCATCACATGCCCATCAATTCTGTGATACAGTCAGCTCAAAATCATAAATTTACACAAAAAATATTGCACTTGGATCATTTCCGATTAAACATTAATAGAGATAAAGAGAATAGATGTTCCTAATAAAGAACATTGTTGAAATATTAAATGATATTCGGATAGAAACTGCATTGTAAAGGCCAATTTTGACCATTTTAGATTAGCTTCATAAACACTGTGCACAATCTTTACTTAATAGGTACACACAGTAGTTATTAACAAGAAACTTTGTCGCTTTGTCCCCCATCATCACCATGGAAAATTTTGAGTAATCGTTCAAATACAAATGCACTGCACACATTTCTGGCATATCTTGGTCTTTTCTTTTCCCTTTAACTCCCATACTTTGCACGAGCCGGGAGATGAGTTGGGCCTGCTATGATGCATGCTCTTAAGTAAACTATTGTAAATAGCAAATATTTTTTATGCCTGGACTAGTGGATTAGCCCTAATATGATTGTGAAGCAATGCTCACAAAGAAACTGGTCCATATTCACACCTAGACCTTGTCACAAGTCTTGTTTTATCACTGGCGTGTTGTCAACCAGCAACAATTATTATCAGTTTAGTCTATTCATGTTTTAACAAAAGCCTGTATATGGCCCAATAAAAAACGAATTAAGAGTTAGTGTGAATTAAATATGTAAGAAAAACTAAATGTGTAAATGGTATTGAGCCCCAATATCTCGTGTACTTAAAAGTTGTGTGTGCTTGTCGTTCAATTAACCTTTATGATAGCTATATTACATTCTATCTAACATTGATTGGTAAGAAATATTTCAAATCTGGCACTGGGCAGATATTTATTATTTATTAAACTAATTAGATTTTCTTACATCAATATGTGTGTTATTTATAAAGTTTTGTGTTAAAAAGTAGTTTTCACAATTTTGTATCAATATGTAAGGGAAAAATAAAGTCCAATTAATAATATAAGAATAACAACATTATAAGATTTTGGATTTTTTGTTTCCCTAAATTTGATGATAATTTAAAGCAGTCAGCAACAATATTGCCTAGCAGCAAAAATGTTACAATTCATGACTTTGTTTGAGAGCCTAGCAACAAAGGATACCATTTTCCATTTTCACAAGAACAGAAATGTATTTTATTCATATAACACCTTGATTGTTAATCAAACTGTAGAGTTTTTTTTGTATAATCTTGTGTTAGTTCACTGCCTACGTAATTAAATCTGTCATCCACTTTTTCAGTCACTTCTATTAAAGATAGAAGGCTTAAACTTGTGCATGCAGCCATTGCAGGTCATATATAGGCCTATCAGCTAACCTGGATTTATACCTGACCCATATTTTGGACCTTACCTTATCTGTTATCCAATTTAATTATATATAATTAAAAATTAAAATATATAAAAAAACAAGTTTTTCAAAGATAAACCTTATACTGAAGAAATACAATGTGTGGCATTTACTCGTGCAACATAGTGAAACGTACATGAGCCATACATGAGTCTGGCAGGATCCTTGTGAGGCCTTCTATGTTGCAGGAGTTCGCGCCACACCTTAAATTTAATCTACATAAGGTATAGGAAGTTTTGAAAAATTGGTTTTGGATAAACTTTTTTACAAACAAATCACCTTAATGTTGATTTCTACAACCATTGGTAAGAAGAGGGTTCAACCCCAACTGCTCCAATCTTACAAAAAATTAATAAAAAACACTTTAATATATTCTTATTTACAATTCAAACAATATGAAAATCAAGGTAGTTACAGGAAAGAATCTGTTGCCTTAATTTTAATGTCTGAGTTGCTACATTGTTTTAAAGCTCTTAAAACAAGTTAAAACGTTATCAGGATCTGAGACTGCACTTAGAGAAAATTATGAATATCTTTTACCATAGCCAGTTTCACACCCCATTGGGACCAAGTAACTGTGACCTGATCACAGCATGGAGTTGATCATGAGTTAATTAACTATAATGACGAGATAATTATAATTAAGATCTATAAATAATTCTTACAAAATTAAGGAGGCCCTTTATATTGTAAATAAATCCATTGCTCGCCTAACTAAAACTTTGTTAGGGCGTGTGCCACTCTTGAAACCACACTATGCCGTATAAACAAGAATGATATATACATGTGTTTTTTCTGGTAGTTTGTTGAGGCCCCTTTTATTCTCAGAACCCCTGGGATAAATAGGTGGAGTGGGGGGAGGGGGGCTAGGGGGGAGAAGAACCCGCAGGACTAAATATAAATAAATTTACCTCCTTGAAAATAATATTTTGCACCATATATACTATGTTATAATTGTCATATTAATTAATTAGTTAGATTCTCTGCCTGAGATGCAGTGAACTAATAAAATCAATAAAATTAAGGTATGGTAAGATTACAATTTTAATTAGGCATATTATAACAACTAAGCTCTGCTGGGGTTGATTCATATGCCAACAACACTTCAATTGATGATCAAATACTTTGTCACAATGACGCATGTCTTAAAATCATTGCTTCCCCTTCACTCAAACATGTCAGAAGGACATAAAAAACATAATTATAGAGAATAGCTTCAGCTAGTGTCTGAAGGACACGTAAAACATTCTTACAATAGAACAAACTATGTCGAAAGGACATATTCAAAGTCGAAGATATAAAGTGATACTTAATTGAATCTGGCGAGGCTTCTTCTGTGACACAAAGGTGAGTCCGACTCCTAATCCATTGTGACCACCATTATTAGTGGCGCTGGAGATTAGTTCAGAAGTTATTCCTTCGACGAAATTTTACAAAGAAGTGCAGTTATGAGGCACACGGGTTTCCATGTTTTAGGGATCGATGGACGGTAAAGGGTGTGTAGAGGAGAGTGTTTCCTAGACGAGCCGCTAGGTAATCAGCGCCTTGGGGTTGACTGACTGGCGATACTGAAGTTCTTTTCCATCTCGTGCGTCCAACGGCCAAGACATCCGCCAAGCTGCCATGCTTGCGGAAAGGCTCGTGAAAGCATGGTGATAATATCAGACTGCATCCTGTCCATCGTAAGGCATTTTCTTCTACTTTATAAAGAAATAGATTAGTTTAAAGTTTCTTTTACCTTCTAAAGGAATAGATTAGTTTTTGTTTTCTTTTTTTTCTTTTAATTCCTTTATTTCATTCATAGCTTTGTCATGCTTGTAGATGTCCTTTATATAGAGGACATGCTACAACGAGCTCTGTAAATGAACGATGAAATTACTGGATCACAATATTTTTACACAGTAACAGACGACTACAGCTGCTTGGAATTTGTGTTAACAATCAGATAAATAATTTAAATTGTCTTTGAAAACTTGTAGTGGTGTCTGATTTGTTAATGAATATTAAAGGAGATTGATCAGAATTTGTGTGTTGATGTAATTTTAGAAGAGTTGACTCAACATTAGTGTATTTATCTCTTCCATCAAAACAATTAATCTTTAAGAATGCAAAAAAACAAACAAAAATAATGCTAGAATAAGTTAAATACACACTTGTAACAGTATAAAAGTTAAAAACTATAGTTAGCTCATTTACAAATATAAAATTTCATCAAAACTATGAGTCTTTTAAACATTTTATAAGCTCTTCCTTTAAATCCAACCATCCTTATTCCTAATTAATTAGTGTAATTAGTACCCCAAGTGTATGACCTGAACAAGATGTCTTAAGATTCAGTGATAAAAATAAATAAATAGTAATTATTAAGCTCATAACTTACAAAAATCCTCCAAATTGATTCTAATGCTATTGAAAGTTCATAAATTTTCTTGGTTTCTTGCGGTAGGAGGGTAGAGTACCTACACCCCTCCTAGAAATTTCATTCTGGTTAATTCTTTACTCACTACACAGTAGTTGTATTTTTACAAACAGTTAATACAAACTAGGTACTCAGTCAAACTAAAAGCAATACTATCCTAGATACTTTGTTCACTCTCTTCCATACAAAGGTGCCTTATTAATCTTCCCAATTCTAGTATCAATACAAGCCCAATCAAATGTTAACATGTTTATTTGATATGAATCGGGGATTTGTTGCTGGTTTTCTATTATGTGCAGCCAGATCGTTGATTGGAATTTGATTCGAGGACATGGCTCCCTATCCCCGTACTTGTGCCACAAGGACAAATAGCATTAATTTAAAACTCATCCACTTTTTTTTGGGGGGGAGGGCAGAATTGTGTCCTTCCCCAATCTTGTGTTGGATTATAAGGACTAGAAGAGATAATGATGCCAGTTTGGAAACTCGCAGTCTAACCACGACTAGTAAACAGTTAAAAGACCCTTTTTTAAACAACTTTCTTTCAATCTTTTAGGAAAGATATAGTTTTCCAGACAAATTATAACATCAAAATATTTATAAATCACATTTATTGAATCATATAAATAATTTTAACACAATTTTATTACAAATATAATATATTCACTGGGACATGTAAGCTAATTAAATACCTACTTATTTTAATATAGTTTTCTTTGGAATTCAGGGACATCTCAGTAATATAATACATTGTTCACACACTTTCAACCAGGACAGATCCAATAAGTTAATATGCTGATAAATTTTCTTTTTAATATTACAAAGGTAATATGTGGTAGGGAAACACATTCATTTTTGATTTATTATTTAAAAAAAACTTGAAATAATCTGTGGTCACTACTTGCAGGGAGATATAAAATAGATAAGTGTTGTAGACTCCTTGCTACAAATCCAAGCTCAAATGTGAGCACTAGTGATTAATAATTTACAACAATTACATAATGGTGGTACAAAACTAACACAGAATTTGTCTTAGGACTAAGGTCAAGTTACCACCCCTCCCCCGTATTTTCTTATTTATATTTTAAGATTAAATTTGTCCTTTTAACAGCAACTCTGCTTGAAGTCATGCTAGGATTTCAAGTTTACACCCTCAAGGTACCTTGCACCAAGTAGAGCAATGCTATCTATGCTTTAATAGCTTAACTACTAATATTTGCAGCAGTGACACTACATATCTACCAAGTGAATCACTACTGCATACACACAGCCAAATTGACCTTTAGTCTATCTCTAGCAGATGCACCAGTGAAGCTGGGTTATGTAGTGCTTGTATATGCCAATAGTGGGTACCAATCCTTAGTTTGCTATATACCCACCAGTTTTATGTCTCCAATCATACGAGATTAACGTAATGACAAATTATAAAATATGGACATCTTAGGATTCAAATAGAGACACAGGAAGTTCCTCTATAACATGAGTGTTGAGTTCCTTAAAAACAGTGTTATATAAAATATAGGTTAGGGGGAGCCAGATAACTAGGCCTATGAAAAATCACTTTCCATTCATATTTTGACATATTTTATAGTTCATTTTTTAAATCTATTATATACATAGAATTGTTTATAATTTAATAATGTATTTTATTTCAGAATAATAAGCATTAAAATATCAAAATAATACTCTGATTACAATCACATTGTGGAATAAACTTTAAAGAACTTCTTGCAATTGAGCTGGAAATGGTCTGAGAAAGACTCAAGCAGGCACAATTATAGCACTAGCGTGAGGAAACTCAGTGGCCTGCTATAGGTAATTGTGTAATAGCAATATTGAGACTACATTACCTTCCGATTGCATTATAGCCAAATTGTGTGATAAGAACATGCATTATGGGAGAACTCCCTGTCTACGAAAAAAGAAGCAGATCAAATTCCCATCTCCCAGAAGTAATGCCTCAATATACCCCTTTTATACAAATGTTTTCTTAACTCAGGCATCACCAACTTGGGTCCATCATTATTTTACTCACAACTTAACCAGCAGGTTTTTCCAGTTTTGTGCAGATACAAGGTATAGTAGATTGGCTGATCTTGGAGGCATGACAAACTAGGGGTAGGAAAACTGTTATTTCATTCATTGAAGATCATTGGTGCTTGGCTCTATCTGGTATGTCCTTCTTTAGAACACGCATTAACACATTCAATATTTATATATACTCCTCTAAAGCATGTCAACTCATTATCATAATGAGTAACCACATAGTTACATATGCAGCATAAACATGGACATTGAATGTAATAGAGATAAGGAAAGTGGAGGCCATTGGAATGAAGTTTGTGAGAAGCATGTTAGTTGTCACGAGGAGAAACAAGATTAGGAAAGAGTGAGGGCACAGGGAGTACATGAGATAGTAGAGGAATCAAGGTTGGCATGGTATGGTATGGTCATGTAATACGAATGGAAAAGGAGAGAGTACCAAAGAGAATGAGGGTGATTAAATATTTAGGGAAAAAAGCTGTAAGGAAGACCAAGAAATATATGGATGGAACAGATAGCCGAAAGTGGGCAAGCAAGAGGATAATAATGGCGGAAGGAAGATGGAGACATTTTACTAAACTGACCCGGCAACAGGCTTGAAATGATTGATGATGATTATTATAATGATAACTATGATGAAATCTTGTTACAAAAAACTTCAGTGGACATAAACTTACTAAGTTTGTTGTGGCCAAATTTCAATGAAGTTCTTTCCTATCCAAATACAAAGTTAAATATTTGTACATTGTTCTGACTACTACACAGTGTCTTGATTAATTGTTTACAATCACAGCAACAGAGCAGGGCTGCCACTACAGCTCTGAGTGGTCCTGCATATTATGCTGTTGCTTGGGGTTGAAGTCTGTTGGGTGAATGAACAGGCCCTCCATAGCCTGCCAGTGCACATGGTTGGACGACATTGACATCACACCCACTATCTCCGTCTGACCATTAATTGGCCGTCCATATGTGCGGCCAGTTGCAGACAAGTACCTGTGTGCAAATGAAACAATAGTTCCTTATTTGATACCTTTAACTAGGTACACATATAATTTAAAGTGTGTTAGTCAAATATATAGGTGTGCAAGAGACCTGCTAAGTAGAAAAGAAGTGCCCTTGAAGAAGTGCTGTATAGGGTGTATTTTATAAGATAAACTAGGAAAGTGGAGGTGCCATGGGAATGAAGTTTGTGAGGAGCATGTTAGGTGTTACAAAGAGAAACAGGATTAAGAATGAAGTTTTCTAAGAAAGAGTGAGGATATAGGGAGTTCATGAGATAGTTTGGACAAGTAATGAGGATGGAAAAGGATAGAACACCAAAGAGAATGATGGAGATGAAGTAAGTAGGAAAAATACTGCAAGGGAGACCAAAAAAGAGATGGGAGGAGGAGGAGCAGATAACATAAAGTGTTCAAGTGAAAGGAGAAGAAAGGAAACAATTAAATGAGGAAGAATGGTGAAAGAATAGAGGAAGATGAAGGAATTTTACTAAATTGACCTGACCAGAGGCTGGAAACAGTTGTTGTTGTTGATGATGATGGTGGTGGTTCTGATCGATTAATCAAGTAATGTGATCTCACGCACACGCACGCACGCACATGCACACGCACACACGCACATGCACGCACACACACACACAAAATCAGAAAAGGGCAAGTCATCCGATCAATAGAACAGTACTCACGCATCAGTGTCCAGATGCTTGAATATAACACCCTCGTCTCGTTCCCAAAACTGTCCATCGCATACTACCATCCAGTGGTCACCCGTGTCTCCTTCGCCTGCACAGCATAATCACAGTGGAAAGATCAAGTCGACAATTTTAATTTGCCAAAATAATGCTAATAGTTTATTTTATAAATTGGATAGATTACATAAATTAAGACATAGTTGTATACATACATACATACATACATACATACATAACAATAAGTTACAACCTAAGCTATGCTACCAGTAACTATCGTATTATTGATTTTGTAAAAAAAATTAGTTTTGAAAAAATTATGAAAATAATGTGTGTAACTAAATGTTTTTATATTGTATTTTTTGATTTAGTGCTGAGCATCACCTTTGTTTTGTTTTTTATAAATAAACATAATTTTTGTTCAAAAATTAATATACAATCTTTTGCTAATGATAACCTCCAATCCTGTATCCTCCTGAAAAACCATGTAACCAGCAAACTGTCGAATTGTGACAAATATTCCAATAGCTGGAGAGTAAGTAGTTAATAGTCATCAGAGGGAAATAGTTTAGTTGTGACATGTCACAAATGAGATCCAGGTCACAGCTTACTTCCCACTCACCACTAGGAGGAAACAAAATGGTATAATTTCAACAGGCCCGCAGCCAGACAAGGATGAACAAAAATGGTTTTACCAGTGAATAATTTTTTTAAAGGTTTTAAAACATACTTGGGGTTGTATGTGTTATTAATTTGATAGAATTTCAATAAACTAATTGCTTAGGCCTTGAATATGAATTCCAAACTATAATATTAGTAAGTAATAATTTTAGAAAAGGTTTTGAGAGTTTAACTCCTAAAATTACTACACAGTATGGAACTAAATTCCTCTTTCAAGCAGAGTTTTAGTTAAAATGAAGGGCACATGGATACAATCATACCTCTGACTTTATAATCCAGGAATTGGGCCCAACAAAGAGCTCTGGGAGTGATTTTCAACAATGCGAGCTAGTTGTAACCCTTTCTCCAGAACCGACACTAACAAAGTTGTCTAAAAGTTTACCTCCTGCATCTTTTAGCCTAAGGTTACACATTTGAAGCCATTACTGGCCCTAAAGCATTCAAATAAAAATAAACATGGGAATGTGACAATGGAAGAACAGACTCACCCTTCTCGTCACCGTAAGCTGAGACTTCCTGGTTTCCCGAAAGTGGCGAGGAGAAGTGATGAGAGTGAAGGTTCTTGAGCGTGGCTAGATGTTGCAGACGGATCACATCTCCGCACTTAATAGCCTGCCTGTGGAGACAACCAAAACTTTGTGTAGACTGGGGCTAATTTTTATTTTATTTGTACTCCATGCATTACTAAACTCCAGACCACATTTAAATACACTAATGGGGTAGAAATGAGGAGGGAAGAGAAGTGAAAATTTATCCCCATTGACAAGAATGGAGAGTGATAAATTTAGAAAAGTCAGCCTTAACACCCTTTGTCCTTGGGTAATAAGAAGCAGTGAAAAATAAATTAATCTTAGCTTTTACACTTGTAGTTTATCAAGGGGTTGCAATGACCTAGGACAGTGTTTTTCCCAAAATGGGCTTCACCAGTTGTATATGAAACCATATATAATTTTAGAATATTCTTTATTTGTTTTTCACAATATGAAATACATTCAATAATTAGGATTGTCAATTTTTTTTAAATCTGAACAAAGGCGATATGCCAAAGGCCCAGCCAGAACATGTCATATTTTGTTTGTTTTATAATTTTATACTTGTAAAATGTAACTGTCATTATTGAATGATAATAACATTAGTGTAATTTTTTATTAGTACTCCAGCATGGATTTTTTCTGGTGCAAGAGCTCCTTCGGTCTAAAATGTTTGGGAATACCTGGTTTAGGGGTCAAAACCTGCAAAAGGTTGGAAACCACTGGTGTAAGGCATGACTCGCTTGAATGTGCACTGATATGAGTAGGGCTACATTTAAAAGTTTCATTATAGCATGGATGCTCTATGCAAAGCTACCAATATTTCTTGACTACAAAATTCCCTGTGTATTTCGGGTTTTCCAAAAGGAATTCCCCTTAAAAAAGAATTGATTTAAGTATATGTAGAGAAGTGCAAATTAATTTTTCATAATCTCCTAATAATTATCAGTTCCTCTGTCCATCCAAAAAAAATCTTGAGACCCTGAAGACTTATGTAGCTGAAATCTTGCAAGCATGCAAAATAGAGAGGGGGTTCCCTAAAAATAATAATCAGAATACACTTGAAGGCTTGTAGTAGACCTAGGAAGCTGACAATTTTCGAGCAGGCGGCCCCTAACCTAAAAGGAATAGAGGAGGGAAGGGGAGGTGAGGAGTTAAAAAACAAAAGCCAATAAATTTTCAAAGCCCAAAAGAGCTAGAAAACTAAAATTTTGCAGGCAGGTAGCACCTAGCCCATAATAGTGCAGGAATACAGAAAATTCTAATTGGGGCCCCCAAAACCGAGGGTTTTCCAAAAACCAATGTCGAAATAATCTCGAAGGCCAGCAGATTTAAGAAGCTAAAATTCTGCAGACAGGTAGCCCGTAACCCAAGGGGTGCAGGAATATTTGGTGACAGAAAGAAAATTCCCAGGAAGGAGTTTCCAGAAAAACAAAGCAGTTAATACTTTCAAAACCCAGTAGACCTAAGAAGGTGCAGGAATGCATGGTGTCCAAAAATTACCAAAAAGGACCCCAAAATGGTTTATTTCCTTCAAAAAACAACGTCAAAACATCTCAAAGGCCAAAAGGTATGGCAAGCTCAAATTTTTCAGGCATGTTCTTTATTATAAAATCTTCAATTGAGGAAAAGTTTCACACTTTCACTGGAGTAAATATTTGATTTACCTTAAAGGCTTCAATTGAAATGCACCTCTCATATTTTGAGGGTCACTAAAAACTGATTCCCATTCACAAACATTGTCCAACAAATGCCAATGGGATATGGCAGGGGTTCTCAAACATTTTTTTAGATTGTACCCCCTGGCCATGACTAAGAGTTTAATGTACCCCCAAGATACAAAAATTCCAAATTACAGTTTCAAAAAAATGTATGACAACATGGTATATTATTGATATATTTAATCTAACGTGAAAAAATATCTGTAATTAAAATATTTCAAATGTGACAAAGCTATTTCGAGAGAATCCTACTGCTATAGCCTTAAAATTATCTCTCTACTATGAATCGTAACAATGAGTTTAAAAAATATAATTTTACTGTAAAAAGTCTGTAGAAAAGTTATATACATTTTCTTCGCAAATTTGTTCAAAAATAAAGTAAAAAGGTAAACCTAAACAAAATATTTTCAAATCAAAATTTTAATTGTAATTCTGGAGCTGATATATAATTAATCACAAACTTTCTCAGTGAAGAGGTGTGTGGCTGCATGGCTTGGCACAACTTTTTGATGTCTGGTTGTCCAGTTGAAACTTTCAAACAGAGGTCCCGTTCCAAATTTAGCCTGTTGGGGTACTTATTTGTTAGGTACGCCATGGAAGAAAAACCACTCTAACAGAGATATGTTGTTGAGAAAGGCATCATAAACTTTATGGCATGGTCAGCGATATGAGGAAACTCGTTCAGCCTTTGCAACCAAAAGTCTGCCAAATAAGTTTTCTTGAGACTGGATTTGAGGGTTTCATCACAGGACAGTTCAATAATTTATTTTGTTGAAAAGAAGTTTGGTAGACTGAAGTCTTCCACTCTAGAAAAAGGGGCTCACATCCAGAACTCGCTCCTTAAATTCTCAGGAAAATATCCACCAAAATCTTCAATCAAACCCAGACAATCTATTATGTCATTGACAACAGAATCATGAAGCTCAAGTTCATTTTCTTCTTCAAAATTTTCTAAAGAAGGAAAGAATTACAGCTGTCCCTTCACCATTTCTTTTGTTGAAAATTTAAGTTTCTTTTTTTAAACTTTAATTTTGTCATTAACCATGAAGGGTGTTGTGTGTTTACCCTGCAGACCTTTATTTAGCTCATTCAGTCGCTGAAATACATCAGCCATTAAAAATAGCCTGCACAGCCACTGCTCATTTGTAAACCTGTCACTAAACTCACACTTGCTATCTGAGAGGCAAACTCTTAACTTCTTGTCTCATTTCATACAAACGAGCAAGATAAATATGTCTGGAAGGCCACCTTAGCACTCATTATATGTTTGAGTAACAGTGTCATGAATAGGCCGATATTTAATACATTAACACAAATAGATTGGAACTAATTAATATATAAACATCACCACAATAAATCTCTACAACTGCGTTGCAAGTTTGAGTAATATCGTTGAGAGAGAAAGAGTATGTCACCAAGTCGTGACTGTTCAGGAAAGATGCTTAAATTACTCTAAATATAAACAAGATAGCTACTAACGTAGACCGTGTTAAGTAGAGAGTTAAAAATTCTCAAAAATCGGTCTCCAGCCGAGAGCAAATAGGGGAAAAAGATGGGTGGAAATAATCAGATAACGGTAAAAGCCAACAATTAGGGTTTTCCAAAAGTCCCTTGTCATTTTGCCAACCTTCCCTTAGGAGCTGCTTGCGTACTCCCTGAAAGGTGCCCATTTACCCCTGTTTGAGAACCGCTGGGATATGGTATGTCAATTAGACCAGAAACGAGGCTGTTGATTTTTAAACGGGTATTATGCTAGAAGTATTGATAATATTGTTAAGTCATCCATTGCTTATTAGAAGAGAATGATTTGACTTGGATGGGAAAATCTATATGCAACCCAATTTTTCAGAGGATGGGGTGTGGGACTAGGACATGTGATTGAATTAGTGTGATAAATTCAATTCGCTTTTTCTTCAATGCAAATGCAAATATTTTAGTTAGGCCTAAGTGTTTCAAATTTACAAATATTTCAATAGACCTAATATTTTAAATTGTTGTGGGTTTTTTTTCCAGCCATAAATATTACTTGTGTTTTACTGGATCTTCTGGTTTTAAAGTTGGATGACAACCTTGTGTAACGAGATTGTTGGAGCTAGAGATTTGACAAAAGTTATCAAATTGTCTATTTCTGACATGCTGGGCGCAAATGATTTCAAAGGTCTTTGTTTCATTTTAAAATATTTCCTTGCCTTGAAAGTAAAACTGCCTAAGGGACAATCTGACAATATATTGATAAGGACAAATTATCTATAATATTTGAATATGCAGAAAATGACAGTTGATTTGTCTCCCTTTC
>CABFVZ010000798.1:0-14450 GCA_902151445.1 Timema monikensis | reverse complement strand
GGGGGGGTCAACCAGATGAGGAAACAGAGTCGGCGGGCGGCCTAACCGTCAGGAAGTGGAACAAAAAAATTAAACTTCGAATACTTTCTTCCCCGTTTGAATTCGCCAAGTTCCCATTGGTGCAAATTCAAACAAGGTGAAGAAGGGTGTGACGCTCTGGTACAATAATGGTGGGGGGGACTTCACTATTTTATTAAGCATTAAAGTTGTAGTCAGATGATAACTTTATTAATAAAGATAAGGTGTGTTACTAATAACATTAATCATTCATTATACTCTATACTTTCAATATTTTAACGGCCAAAATAAGTTCAAAACAAGGAAAGAAAAAGGTATTGTAACAATATCCAAATACAGAAACATGTAAAATGTAGAGCCTCCAAGTTACCCTCTATTGCAATGTTTCCCCGTCTCGGACTTGATCAACCAATGTGAGTTGACATCTTCCTGAAGCTCGGTGCCAGTCACAGACTGCTGCCCACTCCCCGTCCCATACTTGACATCATGAGAGTGCAGGCGTATCTTGTAGCCCACATTCATGAGCTTCAATACTGAGCCACATGTCACATATTGGTTGGCGCGGCCTGAGACAATTGTAGACATTGGCTTGAACAAATATGTGGCTTATGTTTGGTAAGAAAACTTAACTTTTAGTACTGAGTAAGGAAAACTTACTGGTTACAAGGTATTATGATCTCCTGATTAAACTCAAATAGAATATAACTTGGTGTTATGTTTTTGTGTCAGTGGCACTTTAATAGTTAGGCCTATTTTGTAAAAGGAAATCAATTTGACTCAATGCGACTCTCTATTTGTCCAATTAAGAGAGTCAATTTATAGTAGGGATTCTACCACAAATGTCTTGTAGGCCTAAGCACCTTCAGTGAACCTATTCTAAGCCATGAATACTTGCTTTGTATGGAATTTTTTTTAAAACTTTATTAATTTTAAATCCCTGACAGCCTAGGCCATCTCCTGGGACTATTTTGATGTAATGTAGCGAATACTTATAATCAATACAAATTTAGTTATAAAGGTATAGCCCTAGTTATTCTTAAAACAACTTTTAGAGACAAAAATAAAAATATACTTGCTAAAAACATAACCAATACAAATGTCAGTGATTGTAAACTAAACGTTTCAAACATTCTTAAAGACAAAAGAAAGAAAACAAAATGATAGCCTATTTTTAAAGATTTTAAAGACAAAAGAAAAATAAATGGTACGGAACTACGCACAGCCTTTCTCGATATAGTGTTTAAAAATGGAGATATTTACTCAAAATTTGTAATATAATATATACTAGCGAACCCGATAACAAATTGCATTATACATGCGTAAAACATTTTTTGGCTCATGGCTTTAAATTTTATAATTCTATTTTTTTAAATTAACGTATTCATTTTTATATATGGGCCAATAGAATATATTAATATTGGGTTCCCAAGGGTCAACACTACATATTATAATTTTTACTTTAGATAAAATATTCGGCATTTTATTAGGGGATGCACATCTTATGGTTATCGCATTGCTACTAAATTTCTCTTTTATAAATTTTAACCAATAAAAGATGTAATTATTGACTATTAAGTCTAAAATGAGATAGTTAGATAATTGCTGTACCAGCGGCAGATCCAGGAAGGGGACATGGGGGGCACACACCCTTCTTCAAGAAATTAAAAAGTGGTGAAAAGAGGCATTAATGAAATTACCCAAATTTAAGTTGCACGCCTCTCACCTTGTTGAACAAACCATGTTTAGGTTTAAATTTATTTTATCATTTTTATAATTACTATTTCGATGATTAATCCTAAATAAGGATCTTTAAAATAAACTATTTTTAAATAAAGTGCTTTAAACAAAATATTTGGCTAATATCATACACATTACGTGTAATAATAATAATAATAATAATAATAATAATAATAATAATAATAACAATAATAATACTTAGCACCACGTCTTACTACCAGTTCGGGTTATACGCTTTAAGTACTAATTACACTAATGAATTAGGAATTGGGAAGGTTGAATTAGAGGAAGTGAACCCGAATTTGCGTGGAGGGAGAGTGGAAAACCATTTAGGAAAAACCACCCCCAGTTCACCCGACCAAGATTCGAACCTCGATCTCCCCGTCCTCAGCAGTCGAGCTCAACACGACAAGCGCGTTAGCCAACTACGCCACTGAGGCGGTACATTACGTGTTAGTATGGCATGTTAGTAGAGGTAAAATTTTGATTTAGAATGAGATATAACTAACTATATAGCTCTACTATATAGTGGAGTTAAAGTTCGATTGTTCAAAATCTGAATAATTCCACCTATTTTGTCTAATTAATCGTAGCTAAGAAACTATTTATATAATAATTGTTATAATATTTAAACTTATTTCCCTCTTAATAATCACTATTTGTTGATATTCTTATTATTTGCATATAATAAATTTCAATACTAATCGTAAATTTGGGTTATAACCTTCATTAGAGGATTATTCTCAAGTTTAGCATTACATTGAAAAATTACTTAAATATTTACTCTCAAATTTTGAAGTATTTTTATGTCAACATTTCTTGAGGTGTTCCCCCCCCCCTTTCGCCCCAAAAATCCTGGATTCACCCCTGTGCTGTACAAAAATCTCCCTTAAGAGGTTAAAGGAAAAACAACATCAACTTCTTGAAAGACTTAATTATTTGCTTACTCTATGGCATTAGAGAATTATTGCGTTTAAACTTAAGTAGTATCGCTTCACGTTTAAAGCTCACAAAATTGTATCAATATATTTGCCAATATCTCAGAAATGGTTGGTTTTATTAAAATATATTTGATATACAAGTTTTTTATTTTTAATAGTACTAAAATTATGCAATAATAAGTTATTTAGTATCTCAAATAGTTGCGGAGATATGGAAATTTCTGCTTCTTTAAAATACCTTAAGTGTCATTTTCATGGGAAAATGAAAATAGCCAGTTTATTTATAATTTTAATCAACACTTAGATACAAATTTTAAACAAAATCATAGAGCTGATTTTGAGAAAATCGATTTTTTCTCTTTTCACTTTTTATTAAACTACTCTTAATTTTGGGGTTAAAAAGATACAGAGATAAACGGCATTGCTAAGACCACTTTTTTAGGATTTGGGGGATAATGAGACGTTGACATCCATCAACATTTCAAGTTAAATTTTTTTTACGGTTGCAATACTTTACATTTAGAGTTCAAAAAGTATGTGTATATATTGAAAGTTATTGGTTTTATAAAAATATGTTTCATATAAAATATTTGTACTATAAAGAGATCTACATATTTGCCATGATAAGTAATTTCATATCTCATATAGTTTCGGATATCTGATAAATAAATAAATGAGAATTTACACATCAGACCTGAGCCGTTAAAAGTTATTTTGCCGAAATATTGAGAGTAGCCATTTTGTTTGGAATATTTATAAATGTTAGAAATGCAATTTTAATCAAAATCGTTGGAGCATATTTAAAAAAATCAACTTTTTCTCTTTCCACCCTTCAGTAAACTACCCTTAATTGTAGGGTTACATATCCAATTCCAAAAACCCTCAGGGCAACCCTATGAAAACCCTAAATACCAAGTTAAAATCCAATCGGTAAAATAGTTTAGGCTCTAGTTGGAGGTACATAAAGAGACAGACAGACATACAGAGAGAAATAAAAAAAAAAAACTTTTTTGGATTGGGGGAGGGGGGAGGAGGGGTCATGAAACGTTGAGATTCATCAAAATCTCAAGTTCAATTTTATTGATGATCACAATATTTAGCGAGAAAGTAAAAATTATAGAGTATTTATTATTATAACTCAAAGCCAATTAAATAAACATGTGTATTGCACATAAAACCCCGTAAAAAGAATACTTGGAAATTGAACAGATTATTCCTGGCTTTGGCAGAGGTTATATATCAAGGGGTTGGGTAGCGTTGCCAGACGTCCCAGTTTTCTGGATTTGTCCCATTTTTAGATGATAGTTACGGTGTCCCAAAATACCACTTAGGGACACACGAATGTCTCGGTTTCTAATCTTTTTTGGTTAAGTTCTATTTTACTCTGCAATTGGTGATGTTGGAGACCTATTAACATTGTTGTTGTCAGGTTGGTATGTATAAGTATTACACAATTCGAGAAAGAATCGTCTAGTCTATAAGTTTAGTTATTACATTCGCTTTGAATTTGTACATCAGTGCACCAGTGTGAGTGTAAGTGTAAATGCATAAATGCAGGGAAAATGCCTGGGATATGTTTCAAGGTTCTGAAATTTACTTTTAATTTAGTTTAGTATTAAAAATCTAAACATGCCGAAAAGCCAGTGCAAATGGAGGCAAAATCTTATCGAAATATAATTAAACTATTAACATTTGCTTGTCTTTTTTTAAAAAATTAAGTTATGAATGCCGTTTTATTTTATGTAATATGTGAAATGAATTTATTTAAATTGTTGTAAAAAGAGAAATAGAATTGTGATATCTGAATTATTTTTTGTCCTGGTTTGCCCTACCAAAAAATCAGGCAACCCTAGGTTAGATTTTGCTAACAATAAAAAATCCAGCCACAAACTTGGTAATCACTTAAAATAATTAAAATAATTTCAATTTTTTACCTTCAACCAAAACGATTAAGCACAATATGAGAGTAAAAATTACTAATTTCAAGAACTTTGACACGTACGCTAAAATATTAACCATTTTGACAAATTTAAATACACGTAACCCGTTCTCATTGGTTTTCTGCGTACAATATTTTATTTTTAAAAACCACGATTTCACGAAATTAGATCATGACATAAAGAAAAGTATACATAAACTTAATAGAGCGATGGAGAAGTGACAGTTGTAAAAGCAGCATTCCAATAATAGAGATAGATAGCTAATTTAATTATTGTATGAACTAAACTAAATATTACATTAGGGAATTTGTGAAGGAAAGCTTTATCTTTACTCCTCTCTTGTGAAAATTTTGCAAAATCTCCCAACTTTTAGCTATGATGAGAATGGGGATGGGTTTAACAGGAATTCGTCTATTACAAGGGTGGGCAACATATTTTTCAATATAGCCACAAGTGTGGCAAAAGTTGAAGTGAAATCTGCCACATCACGTAAAAATCGAGAAATTAGAGTACTCAAACGAATATTTAAAACTACATACAGTTTGAACAAGAGCTCTATTCAAAATATGTAAACTTTGAATATTCAGTTACAATTAATTTGACACAAATTATTAAAACTGTTAAAATAAAAAATATAAAACAATTTAATGTTAAATTTAGCTGTCCTTTTGTCTGGAAAGTTTCAGAAACATTGGCATAGTATCTGAGCTCAATGCACATCTTAATTCTAGACCCAGTTTGACGTCAGAAATTTGAAATCTGTATTTGGAATTGATGAATCTAGTTGTAGAGAACGTCGATTCAAACATCCACGTTGATCCAAACATGCTGAAAGCCCGATTTCAAAATTGGGAGATTGTTGTCAGCATAGATTTCCACATAACTGTGATTAAAGATTTCTGGTAAGTTTTCAAGTGTTCTAGATGTACCGTTTACAAATATGTTTACTAAGAAGCAAATAAAAAATATATAGAATTGCATATGAGTGAAAAGATTTTAACTATCGCTCAAAGAGAGATATGCTTACAATTGTAGAGAGTGCCCTGGCGATGCTTTGCAGCAGAGACCTCTCCCAAGAGCTTTGGTCGGAAGCTGTAAATTGTGTTGTGTACATACTAAACCATACGCCTACAAAGCAGGCTCATAACTCCACACCCCTGGAACTGTGGACCGGAAAAAAGCCTCAGCTGTCGCATGTAAGGACGCTTGGATGTGAAACCTATATGCTGGTGCAAAACGGAAGAAAGAAGTTGGGCAGGAAATCAAAGAAGATGATATTTGTTGGATATGATGGAAATTCTACCAACTACAGGCTGTACGATAATGACACAGAGAAAATTAGTAAATCAAGAAATGTTCTCTTCAATGAAGCACAACAAGGTTTTGAAAAACCTATCCACTACCAGACTACGAAAATTCACTGTGATGAAGAAGCTGAAGTCGAGAGAAAAGAAGACTACGAGACTAAGAAGTCATCCCCAGAGCCGAAGCCGGTTGAACAACAGGAAGAAATTCTTCAAAAGGACGAATCACACAAAATATCTAGGCCTACTCATAACCTCAGACCTCGTAGTGTTTTAAAGCCGCCAGCAAGATTCACTGAGAATCTTCTCTGCGTTGAGGAAGATACTCCTAGTACTTATTCTGAAGCTGTTACATGCCCGGAGAGACTCAAGTGGGAAACTGCTATGAAAGAGTAAGTTGACGCCTTAGAGAAAAATGACACATGGACAATGGTATCAATACCTGAAGGGAAGTAACCCATCGCCTCAAAATGTGTCTTTAAAATTAAAAGAAATTCTTCGAGTGAGATTACGAGATACAAAACACGTTTGTGTGCAAAAGGGTACACACAAAAATTGGGAATAGACCAAAATGAAACAATTTCCCCCACATCTCGCTATGATTTGATTAGAGTGCTCCTATCTATTGCATTTAGATTTGACTATGAACTAACCCAATTTGATGTCAAAACCGCATTCTTTAATGGAGATATTGAAGAGGAGATATACATGAGTCCTCCAGAAGGGATACAAGTGGATTCAAATGTTGTTTGTAAACTCAATAAGTCTCTTTACGGTCTGAAGCAATCGTCACGATGTTGGAACATAAATTTCGACCAATTCATAAAGAATTTTGGCTTCAGGCAATTTAATGGGGATAAGTGTATCTACAAAGCCGATGTAAAGAGGAATCGTGTCTTTCTAATCCTTTTTATTGACGATGGTCTTGTGATGTGGCCGAATAAAAGATCATGCAACGTTGTAATCAATGAGTTGCAGAAAGGTTTTGAGATTACGACATCATCAGTAGAATGCTTGGTGGGGATGCAGATACGCTATAACAGAGAAGATGGCACACTCTTCATTGGACAATCAACCTACATAATTGAGGACTTGTCTTACATATTGCTAACCATTAATAAAGTTTCTATACAATCATTTTTAACCTTTCTGGAAAATAAAACTAATGCATTAAAAAAAATCTTGATGACATGAATATGAACGTTAAAGACTTAAATCAGACTTCTCATGAATACCTAGACCTATTAGCTACAAATGGATATGAACACCCGCTACCCAACTAGAATATGTAATAAATTTGAATAGTTATTGACCACTTTATAAAAAACTCGATTAATAATACATATCAAATTTATAGCATGGAATAGCATATATCTGATCACAAAATGTTTTGTGATATCGCAAATATTTTCAATGACTTCTTTATAAACGTTGGTCCAGAATTGGCTAAAAATATTAAAAACGTTGGATCTGTACTAAACATAACTAAAAAATAAAACAATGAAAGGTTAATTGAATTTAAAAAAGGTGGGCAGTTCAGAACTGCTCTCTATAATAAACTCGCTCCCCAACAACTGTTCGCCAGGAAATGATAATATCACAACTCTATTCATAAAATTAGTAAAGGAAAGTCTAAGTCCTATATTGTTAAATATAATTAACTTATCTTTTGAAACTGGAATAGTGCCAGATAAAATGAAAGAATTCTTGGTTGTTCCTATACATAAAAAGGCACTAAAAACATTTGTTGTAACTATAGGCCTATTAGTCTAATCTCGAATCTTGCAAAAATAACAGAAAAAGGTGTCAAAAATAGATTCTTGGAATATTAAATAAAAACAACTATTTTTTTGCTGGACAATATGGTTTCTTGAAAAACTCTAATACTCAAGCTGCAGCTACAGACTTAATAATATAAATTCAAAATACTATTGACAAGAAAAACTGGGGAATGGGTTTTTTATTGACCTGGCTATGGCTTTTGATACAGTTGATTTATAAATTGAAGTGTATTCAAATAGAAAAGTCGCCGTTAAATTGGTTAAAAAATTACTTATGTTATATATACCAAAGAGTTCTGATAAAAATGACAAAGGCTCAAAATTCTTCAGTGACTATGAAAAAATAATGTATGGCGTTCCTCAAGGTTCAATCCTTGGACCTATTCTTTTCTTAGTTTATATAAATGATCTACACAAAATTTATTTGAATGAACACATTCAGCTTTTTGCAGATGACACTTGCTTATATTATGTGAATATTAACATAAATGTTATACTAAATAATGTAGAATCTGACGTCCTTCCTTTGCTAGACTGGAGACATACCCATAAACTCTCTATTAATTAAAAAACAACTAAACTAATCCTATTCTCAAAACCTAGCTACAAAAAAATAAAATAATCTTGAAAAATGAGATGCTGGAATATGTAGACTCTATTACATATCTGGGACTAACTATTGACCATTATCTCTTATGGGACAGTCACATAAATAATATAGCCATAAATCTATACTTATATACATATTATATAATTATAATTTTATATATATTATATAATTATATATAATTCTTATTGGTGGAGCATTAAACCGATGTGCATATGCATTAATTAATCTAGTAAAAATAACTTTATTTTTCTTTGGTACACTCATATCTTATATAAACACTTTATATAATTTTTGTATGTTGGGTTTAAAGTTGTTCACTGGCAAAGAAAACTTTATAATGTTTTTTAAATTTTGTCAGTTCAAGTAAGCCAGGGTTATCTGTTAGAATTGCATTATATATTATAGTAATTTTATTTAAAGTTGAATTTGTTTCATAGTTTACAGATTTAAAAGATTCATGATATATTTTAAGTGAGCCTCTAGAGTGATGACTTGACTGAGGGAATTCTAGTTTGTGGGTACTTTTAAGTTTATTTTTATTTATTTTGAAAGCAAGAATGCCTGTTTGGTAGATAATTAGTTTATCGAAAGGCATTAAATCCATATATTTATAAGTTTCAGTAGTTCTATATTCTCTGACAGGTAATTGATATAGTGATGTTATTAATTCTAATTTGGAGTGCAGTTAGTCTTTTAAGTTTCGTTTTGGTAGCAAAACCCCAAATATTATTCATATATACATTATATATATAAATTATATACCCCAAATATTATTCATATATTATATATATATTATATATATATAATATACCCCAAATATTATTCATATATATATTATATATATCATATATATTCAGTAGTTCTATATTCTCTGACAGGTAATTGATATAGTGATGTTATAATTCTAATTTGGAGTGCAGTTGGTCTTTTAAGTTTCGTTTTGGTAGCAAAACCCCAAATATTATTCATATATATATATATAATATATATAATATATGTATAATATATATAATATATGTATGAATAATATTATAATAATATAATTTATATATATATAATGTATATATGAATAATATTTGGGGTTTTGCTACCAAAACGAAACTTAAAAGACTAACTGCACTCCAAATTAGAATTATAACATCACTATATCAATTACCTGTCAGAGAATATAGAACTACTGAAACTTATAAATATATGGATTTAATGCCTTTCGATAAACTAATTATCTACCAAACAGGCATTCTTGCTTTCAAAATAAATAAAAATAAACTTAAAAGTACCCACAAACTAGAATTCCCTCAGTCAAGTCATCACTCTAGAGGCTCACTTAAAATATATCATGAATCTTTTAAATCTGTAAACTATGAAACAAATTCAACTTTAAATAAAATTACTATAATATATAATGCAATTCTAGCAGATAACCCTGGCTTACTTGAACTGGCAAAATTTAAAAAACATTATAAATTTTTCTTTGCCAGTGAACAACTTTAAACCCAACATACAAAAATTATATAAAGTTTTTTACCACCTATCCTCTATGATTGAAATAGGTTCTTCAATACTGTATAATACCTCATCTAAGTCTCATTCCTTTCTACTTGCTTTCAATCACAATTATTCTAATACATCTATTCCCAGTATATATCTACATATGTTGCTTATTATTGTGATAATGTTTAATTTTCTGCAACTTTTATTTTTATCCCAAAGTACTTTTTTATTAATTATTTGCTAGTGTTATTTTTTGTATATACTTATTTCCATTTTTAGTGTTTATCTCACATTTATGTATAAAATATACTTATCTATTTTATCACACATTTTTCAAAATTATCTTAACTGTAAAATTGTAATGGTACTGCTGTCTTTGATGTATTTTGTTAACAAAAGTTTAGTTTTGATTGTTTAACTTTATTTCATGATAAAATATTCATATTTTATTCTTAATCTTATAAAATTTAAAGTAATGTAAAATTTCAATTTATGTAAATCTATAGTCTTATAAGTGAGCTCTAGCTCTTTGGATCATATAATTAATTATCAAATAATAATAAAAAAAAAAATCTAGGTTTGATCACATCTGGAAACATTGGAGTTGGAGTTAAATTCTTCTGTTATTTTCTTCCAAGCATCCTTTTTCTGAGAATTCGAAGATGCGTCCTTTTTTTATTCTCAATTATGTTTTTATATTTATGTACAAGGTATAACAATAAAGATTTTCCCTGTGGCGTGTACGGTGCAAACTTCTTGACCAACATTTTTGAAACAAACAACCGCCAAAACTTGTAATAAATGACGATGTTAAACAAAACGCGTTCTAAGACTCTACGAAATTATGGAAAACCTTGAGTCAAGCTGGGTTGAATCGCCTTGGGTTGCAAAATATCTTCTTTCCTTGTACAGATTTGGTACCTAGCAGTTGGCTACTTGGCAGTAGGGATGGGAAAAACTGCTCCTTTAGTGGAGCAGGAGTAATCTGTTACTGCTCCACCACTGGACCTGTTCCTTTATGTCACAATCACTATATTTGAACCTACTTCTAGCCTAGTAGCAGTTATCACGTTCCTTGCTTGTGCCGGCACAACAACAGCACATTTCTTTGGAAGTGCCTAGGGGTAGAAATTTAAATGTCGAAACAAGATAAGAACTGAGTTGTGCGAATGCGTGAATACGGAATAAGTATTGTGTTTCCATTACACCATCTAGAAAAATTATAAATTATTAACTTAAAAAAACATTTAAAGGTTGGTGTCTATACTGTTACCTATACTAACTTAATCTAAATTTAACGGTGATGTGTTCAGGACTATGCTAATTTCTAAGCTAGTTTATTTGTCAACGTTAAAAGTTGTCTGCTTGAATGGGGATGTGTATCTGTTCATTTAGATTGGTTTCTTATTTAGCATTCGCGCATGATGTACACATGAATTGTTATTTTTTTTCTTGCTCTTTCACTTCGCCGGATCTACGCTCCTCTCGGAACAAGCTTGGTGTATTGTAGAGATGGGCGATAAATCAGTGACTGTGATTTTTTTTTCACCGATACCATTTGATCACCTATACTCCCAGTGACTCGATCTCAAAAGTATCGGTGATTGAGATATCAGTGATCGGAAATACTCCATACTTGCATCAGATGGCAACAGTTACTCGAGCCACGGAGCTAGTAGTTTGCTTCCTCAAGACACTCGAGTAAATACTTGCTTCGCGGCCCTTGCTATTCTTTAATTTTCATTTTCTACCAGATAATTAAGAATCGACCTTATTGACTGGCATATTTTACGTGCTATTTTTAATTAAAACACTTGATCTCGTAGAGCTCATTTTTCAAAAACAGTATCAAATAGCCACGTAAAAAAAGACTTTAATGATTTAAATGTTTCATTCAAATGAGTTTTCAATACAAAATATTTGTTGTTAATAACAAAATCGAAAAGCTTGCTTACAAAGCAAATCACATTTCGGATTATTTTTAAAAGCTACGATTTTTTTTGGTGATCCTATCCCCAAAATCGCTAATAATAAATTAATATAAGTAACAAAATAGAAAATATATAAATAAACCTTAATATTGATATGCGTTTATGATTCTAATCATCATATAGTCTAATCTAAAGTTTATTTTGCTTCTAATATATGTATAGTTCATCTACTATTAGATGTATGGTATTTAAAATAAAATAACACTACAATAATATAATATATGACCTGCATTCCAAACAAAATTTCCTAAACCAATCACCATTATGTTATGTTCATTTTTAATGTCCCATAAATTTTAACTAGTAAAACAAATCACTAAATAAATTACACAATTACAAGTGTTTCTCATTGTACGTCAAATAAGTTTAATATTGGTATTCAAGTTTAACATGTTTGTCGGACAACTAATTTTGCCCAAATTACATAATATTTCACTATAAAATATTAATAACACATGTTTTGCTTTCTTTTCTTATCAACTGTATGAAACATCTTAAAACACATACTTTTGTATTGACTGTACATTAGTCAGGCAACATGAAACCTTGAAAGATTACGGATAGGGGCTAGTTTGCGACACTCAACCAAAATGTGATGCACACTAAGGGGAGTATAGTAGCTGTATGTTGATTGTCAATGTCAGTGCTGACAAGGATAGTTTATGTTAGACGTTTAAGTATCAAATTCCATTGCAAGCCGCCAAACACCCGAGTAATTAGTTTTCCTTCCAACCGATACTCATGGGACTATTCGAGTAAATACTAAACATCCAATACTTTTAAATACTCCATACTCGACAGCAGCTAAATACTAACCTTGATTGTGGTTGGAAAGTGAAAAAATATCGATCCATAAAAACACTGTGAATACAGGTCACAGTGAAAAATCACTGGTATAAATCACCGATATTTTAAAATCACAGTCACTGTATTCACTGATATCGTAAAATCACGGTTTTGCCCATCTCTAGTGTATTGTCATCTGTTTTGATCTTTTCGTTTAATAGCATATAAATGGATATCTTATAGCAACCTCATGTTGTGAAGGCTAGCTTCCCATTGGGTAAAAAGGCAGCCAGCATATCACCTGCATTTCAAATAGCACAAAGGGAGTTTAAAAAAAATAAATAAAGAACGTTTAAAAATGTATTGTATTGAAATTACTTCTGAAAATGCGACTATCCATGAATGAAGTTTTAAGAAGAAACTTTACTTACAGTTCTTTAAAGAAAATACACTTCATCCATGACTTTTTGAATATGTGAAGGGAGTTCAAAACAGTATTATTCATTATAAAAAGTTAAATCGATATTTTTATTACAATTTTGTGCCATCCCAAGAAAAAAAAAGTCACGGTCTACCACTGATATTTAGATTAAGATTACCAATCGTTCCCAAAACAAGACTATTGTCCCGGATTTGTGAAATTAGCTAATACCATTTGAAATGTAGATGAATTAAATACATTTATATTTTAATAAAGTCAGTTGATAAAAAATTTAGATTTAAAATTTGACAACAATGCAGATTATCACAGAGTATTTCACACTCAGCCTGCCTTTAAAAACATTCTCCCAACTGTGCTTAGGCCATCACTAATGGGTGTCTTCAAAAATACAAGCAACATTTTAATTTAGATGCATGGACCTCGATCAATATTTTGATCTAACAATGGGGGTACTTTCTCCCATTAATGCTCTATCGCTACATATGCCATTGGTCTCTTACTAGGCCATGCATGAACATTTATCTTTTGCTGGAAGTAAAATAATATAACAAGATAATGATTTTACCTTTTCTGCTAAAGCTTCTAAAAATGGTGGGATTGCAATCCTCTCTTGTGGGATTATTTAATGAACATTGCTGTAATATTCACATTCACTTAATAGTCAATAATGAATGGCACAATAAATTATATACTTAAAAGAAATACTTAATGCTAGAGTTAAAACCACAGCACAATCTACTATAACTTGTTTATCATAGTCCCTAGCTTGTAAAATCCACAATTCATTGGCCAGTGTTTAGGGGTTGGAAAGAGGGCTGGGGTGGTGTGGGTGGAGGTTTGTAACCCCATAGAGATTGTGCAAGGTCATTAGTATCTTCCTAGTTGTTTACTAGTGTCATTCCTATGGATGTGTAATACTGACAGATAAGATCACTTGGAAGAAGAATTACTTATCACATAATATTGTTGGAAAATGAACAAATAATGTTGTGCGATTGTTCGTCAAGGTCGTTGCAAAAGTCGTATTTATTTTCCTACTAAAACCCTAAAATCCCACTAGTTGTTATGACTTACCCCCCTGTGGGCAATTTGTCAGGATAGCTTGCAGGAAGGGTAAGGTTGTAGGCAAGGTAATTGTATGGGTTCGAAATAATATGTAGGTTTACCAATTTTGGTTTAATAGTAGTTACTAAAAGGTAATACAAACTGTGATGTTAGTCGAAAGATAAAATATAAAGAGAATGAACGCCCACACTCGAGGAAGTACTGGCTTAACTAGTGAACATTTAGACCAATAACGTTGACTGTTGCTGCACATGTGTAGTAATTCAAAGAATAATTATATCGTAAGAACTTATCTAATCAGTTTATTGATACATTTTTTCAGACATAGCAACGTGAGCAAC
>CABFVZ010000797.1:286178-299657 GCA_902151445.1 Timema monikensis | reverse complement strand
AAGAAGGAAAGGGGGGGGGGGATTGGCCGTATAATGGAGCACAGACTTCAAACTGAATTTAGGGCACAGTAGGGGCAGATTACCTTGCCCCACTTCGGGGGAGGGGACGCTCGGGATTAGAAACTGAGGGGTTAAGGGGGTGGGTGTCCTTTCTATCAAGAGAACTATTAGGAGCTTGATGCGATAACCGGTCAAATCCACGGTTTGTTCGGTTTAAAGAGGAGGGGGGATTAATTGACTTGCGTTTATAAACACGGTACGGTTTTAATCATGTCTTGAAACTAACTTATCTCACAACAACACATTTACCAGCCTCGGATCATGGCTGAGAGCGTTGAGGAGTCATACAAAACAATGTCCTCTCAGACACTTGGGTTCATATCCCGACAAGAGCTGAGGGGGTGAAACTGATTTTTATCCATATGGGTGAGAGTTTGGAGTTGATTACGAGTGTGATCCCAGGAGCTAGTGACCCTTCGTGTGTCCGTGGGACAAACGGACTAGACATCAAGCATTTCTAGATTGGTTTGTTGATAACGAGAAGGTCGGGGATCGAATACCGGCTGGGTGTGTTAAGAGTGGCTTTATTCCCTGAATGAGTTCCCACTCTCCTTCAACACGAATACTGGTACATATCCCCTAAATCACCCTCTTCATACTTATCCCTTAGGTTATTAGCGTATAACCATTACTTGCTTTGTGACCACATGGTCTAAGACGTCACTCTAGTGGTAGACTATACCACCGAAGACAGGAAGATCGGAGTTTGAATCCCGGTCGGGTGCACTGATTTTACTAAATGTTTCGTTTGAGTCACATTTATTTTAGAATTATATTATTATTATTATTATTATTATTATTAGCACCACGTCTTACTACCCGTTCGGGTTATACGCACTTACGCTAATGTGTAATGGTTTAATGTGTAATGGTAGGGTGATTGTGAGATGAAATGGAGGACCTACAGTTTAACGTGGGATCCGAACCACGGTGGAGGCCTGTCATTCATCACATTCACAAGATGTCTTGTCAGAGGTGAAGGAAGGGTTTGGTAATCAGATAGATCTGTGCCGGGACCGAGGATCGAACCCCGGCCGCCAGCACAGAAGTCTGACACCTTACCCCTGGACCACCAGGTCACCTTTTTTAAAATGGTAATTGTTTGTAATCTCACTACCAGCACGGGCACAAATAGCACTTAGAACAATTAGAACATATCCGTACAACCTGAACAGTTAGTAAGATGCGGCGATGCAAAAACTTTGATTCAAACAAAACAAATATTATAATTTTGGTTCTATAATGATCTGATAAATAAAAGTTTGTATTGTTGTTTTAGGTTAAAGTATTTTGTAAGTCGTGTTTTAGTTTATAAAGTCCACATTACATAGCTAAAGTTATTAAAAACCAAACACATGTAAGTTTTCAGATATTTTTATCAGATAAAAGCTCAAGTTACATTAATTACACTGAATCTTGGTCACTTAAGCGCTTTTTAATGGCAGCTCAGTATAAGACGATTTTTTTTTTCAAAAGAGAAGACAAACGTAAAGCGCATAATAGAGAGGAGAACTCAAAAGATGAGTAGGTGATGTTTGAAGAAAAGAAACAGAAGGGTAAAAAGGGGGGTAGGAAGGAGGACGAGGCAAGGAGGTTGGAGGCGTGAGGTTAGCCTCCAAACTTTCCAATCTCACCACTTGCAGCCCACATAAATTTTCAAAAAGGTCTTATCAAACCGAACAGAGCGACTCGCGAAACAGTTTCAGAAAGAGGAATTAATTTGGAATAACGAATGAACACATTCAAATGGTGTTCTGTGTTTTCTAATCAGCTTAACTTTTAATCTTCTTAGTTTCGTTATTTAAAAAAAAAAAGAAGAATATATAATAGAGTTTTGTGAACAATATAAAATTACCTTTGAAAATATATTTTTATTATTTTTTTAACAAAACAAAAATTATAATTCTTGACTTTACTCAAAATGCCTATTACACCCAAACAAATAACCGGACGATTGTGAACTGGAATATTTTCAGGAATGTTATTAAAAAACTTGCGTCGGGGGGACACGCGATGATTCCTGTACATCCCAGTGATAGAGCTTTGGGTGCACTAAGATAAAGGTCCAGAGTTCGATTTCCTAGTCCAGGCATCATTTAAAAAAAATGACGACTATTATACTTGATACGGTTACATTCGTAACCGACAGATTTCCATCTTAAAAGCTTCGCTAGTTATGATTCTATTTTTAGCACCGTGTCTTACTAACCATTCGAGTAATACGCCTATGTATTAACTACGATAATCGTTTTAGGGATCAGAGAGGGTGTATTTAGAGGAAGAGTACCCACATTTGCATTGAGGGAAAGTGTAAAACCTTTTTGGAGGAAAAAACCCTTAGTACACCCGACCGAGATTTGAACCTTGATCTCCACGTCATCAGCAATCTAGTCTATTGCAAGAGTAGCGACTTAGACCATGCGATCACATAAGCGGTTGTCAGTCATGTTAAAAAAAATGTACGAACTTTCGCTTTACTGAATGTCATCTTACTACACATTTCCTTATACTTGTACAACCCGGGGGTCGTGACCCCCCTGTGGGGTCGTAACGATTATTGTGATTAAAACTTTATGTTTACTTTAAAAAATAATGATAATAATGATCATGTTTATAGGAAGGTGAAGAATTTAAACAGAAGTGGAAGTGACCAAAATGGTATAAACTATTAATTACTATTTAGTTTTATTTTGTTTACTCAGCTCTTGCTGACGTAGTTTTCAATAGCACTCTTGTGAGTGAGTGAAGCCTCCAGAACAATGTACAAAATACCCGCCGGGTTCGCGTTTGTGTGAATATTATAATATAAGTTAAACAAAGCAGGCGGACTTAACGTCACGATCATTCGGTTTGTTGGTGGCGAGGTCGGGATTATAATTCCCACTGTGGAGTACTGAGGGTGATAATTCTTAAACGGTTTACTCCTTCTCCATACAAGCAAATAAGGGTACATTTTATCTAAATTATACTTACCCAACAAGTGTAATTAGATGCCCGGATGGCTGATAAATTTCAATAAAAATAATAATTCATAAATTAACATTTGAAAGCTTGTAAGTTGTGAAGGTGTCACGAGGATCTCAAAGACGGGAGTTGGGACCAAACCCTGCCAAAGGGCGGGAGTTGGGACCAAACCCTGCCAAAGGACGGGAGTTGGGGCCAAACCCTGTCAAAGGACGGGAGTTGGGACCAAACCCTGCCAAAGGGCGGAAGCCACTCACTCGTCTAGACCTTGTTAAAGCCACTAATCTGTGTGATCTAGGGAGTATTAGAAAGAGAGGGTAGGGGGAGAGAGGGGTTATGGCACTAGGTCCTAAACCCCCACCACCCCCAAACATTACCTCCATCAGAAAACAACCCCTAGAAATCTCTGCTACATTCCGGACTAGTGTTCCTGTACACCCATCATGCAACGCGTGGTCACCTGAATTACAGGGGCACAATACATCCTGGCTGCGCGATACTGTGCTCCGAGGGGCTAGCACGGTTTACTACAGGCCTCGGGCTAATTTATTTCAACCTGGTTGGTGATTAATACTCCCCTCCAACCCGCCTTACGTCTTACTACACACCCTCTTATATTCGTATGTGTCCAAATAGTGGTGAAGAAGGGGTGACATTCCCAAATTACCATGTAACGAGAGTGGGAAACCATTTGGGATAAACCAACCCCAGTACATCCAACTAGGATTCGAACCCTGATATCTTCATAATCGATGATACAATCTATTACAAGAGTGAATTTTCAGAAATTATTAAGACATTTTTATATGTATAGAAAAAATTGCATTGAGCAACAAATTTTGTGATAAATAAAATGATAGAATATTAGGAAAATGGTAAGGCACAGATAAAAATAAAAACACTAACACATATAGTTCTACTAATTGCTAATACTTCCTGAGGAAGATGCTATAATAGCATCGAAATATCGAGGTGTGTGTAAATAAGTGTTAGTGTTGTACTTTTATTTGTGCTTTACCATCTTCCTAATATTCTATCTTTTAATTAAAGTAGGTTTAGTATTTTTTTAAATTGTTGAATATGGGACCATCATGCCAGAATTCTCCTCTCCCAATCTGGAGAATATTATCCTCCAACGCACCCGGCCAAATGTCGAACCCTGTCCTTATTAAGGATAGCTACCACAACACAACCCGTATACCCAACCTTACACGCCAAAGTTACCATATTTGTGATCATCTTGGAAAGGGTAAAATCCCACCTCAAGCTTCCAGATCTCATTTAGTAGCCCAGGTCACGTGTGTATCTGGGACTCTGCTCTAATTAGGGAAGGTTTGTTGTTTCCGTCCTTAGAGGGGGTGGGGGGTTGTTCTGTTCACACAACATGTTAGAAAGAGGGGGTGGGCACTATGTGTGTGTGTTGGCGACGATCTAATTGTGAACCAACTTACGTGCACAGCTACCAGTCCTCTCTATCTCTAGAGTAGGTTTTAAAACCCTTTTCTCGCGCACAGTACACCCCAAACACTAAGATTTGATCATGTAACTCCCCCCATCTTCCTATGACCCTCATCACACGTGTCTGAGTGGTAAATGGTTCGAACCAAGCAAGTAGGAAGCAAAGGATTATTTCTTAAAATAGGTCAAAAGTGAAGGTTACTAATTTAGAGATAGCTTGTAAAAAAAAGTTTTTCGTACGCTTAACTCTGGAGTTAGTAATAGACCAATACAAAGAGTAGGGTTAGAGTGTTAGAGTAGAGAGATGATCAGGAAAAAAATACAGTGATATAAAATGCACTACCATAGTAACCGGCCAGGATTAAAGAAACCAGTCAAATTGGCACTGGTTAGGCCTGCCCATTTGGACCGCTTGACCAAAACTACGGGTTCCAAGCTTTGAGGTCTTGTGTATATAAAACCTTGTGCGTAGGAAATAGAACTATGATGTTGATTAGAAAGTTAACAAGTTGAGAGCTAGGTGGAGGTAAAACCCTATGTTTGTATTCAAAATATTTTTTCATCTAATTTAAGGTGGCTTAGAGGGAAAAGAGAATTTGGGGTGTAGCATTTGGCTACAATAAAAAAGAGAACAAGTCAACGATAACATATACTCACCCCATTTCACCATCCTGGCGGCGCTGTACTCCGAACCGAAAGATACGACAACACTACCGACCACAATTCCACAGACAACTGACCAGCTCCACCTAAGAATCGAACCGTGCCCGCTAGAGGTTGCCATGTGCTCAAGCCATTCCAAATAACTTAAGAAGTAAAGAGATGTCTGTCCCGCTAAGTGCCCAAACATTCTAATTAAGTTCGTTCTGTCACTCGCATTTTCCTCCCGGTGTATGATACTCTTTGGTTCCCTTCCCTTTCCCCCTCACCCCCCTTTGTTCCGTATTCCCTGAGTTTTGCAAATCGTATATAAGACCAGTGTAGGAAAGCGTCCGGCACTCTTGGACATTGCTTGGACGAAGCCGAGGCTTTATCATTATTTAAAAAAATGTAAGGGTAAATTTCTTTTCGGCGTAAATATTTTTACTGTTATTTTTCAAAATTCCGTTTCGGCAGGTTATTATTTCAAATTAGTAACTGTTTGAATCTTATAAAACTTAAATTTTTCACGTTGTATTTAAATTGTCTAATTTATTTATATCAGTATAGTATAGGGATACATTTTTGGTTCTATCATTATTGAGCTGATAGATAAAAGAAAAGAGAATCCAAAATATAAATATTGAATCTCGCCTTTTTATTATACTGGTTAGATTTTTCTTGTCTAAGTAATTTTTTTTTAAATTAGATGTTCTTATTGTTAATAATGTGATTGATAAATTTAGGGTTATATGATGTTAGGTTATTATGAGATGTATTAGAAATTTGTGGACGATGCTCATTTTGATTTTGTTGAACAATTATTAGTAATAGAATGAATATGTTAGATAGTTACATGGTTCGTATTAGGATAATATTGAGTAACTTCGTATGAAAAGTTCAGGCGAAAAATAATAAGCTAAATGCTTTTTTTGTTGTATATATTCTAAAAAATTGTTGTTTAATTGAAAGTAAAGACAATATTAACTTAAATCCTCCTAGCTCATTGCAGATTGAGAATTTAATGAAAGAGCTATTATATATTTCAACATAATAGGTTTCACTTGTTATATATATATTTAATTCTGATATTTAAAATAAACATATATATATTCACTTCTTGCAATTTATTTAATGTCATGGTTAGTGAGAAAACCATTAGGTTTAGAAACTATCTCTGTCCTTCCTTAATTTCAATTATTATTATTATTATATTTCTGGAGACCAACCGTCATGTTCTTCCCACACCTGGATTGAGCAAGACTATGACACTATGGAGCATCTGGTGGTCACCCCTGTAAGACGAAGACTCTACGCCATTGTAAAACTTAAAATAAATTAGGGCTTTTGTCCCAAATATGGGCGTATGTTACTCTAGTGATAAATTATGTTGTAATTATGTTTGTTAGTTATTCCTGTGTTAATATTTGGTGTTTACAAATTCCCCAGCAGTTTACATTCTAATCATTATGTTATTCTAAAAAAAATGAATCATTAATTACAAAATATTTATTTTTATTCCAACATTATTTTTTTACCGCTTCTTTCCGACCTTCCTCCGATTTCCGACGGCACATCTGCTGATCCTCAACGGCACACTGGTTGAAAATAAAACTGCATTCTAGTATAGAGCTCTTTTGTTTCCCCTATTTGTTATAGAGACAGGAGTGCCAACCGTTCTCCAGTCTGTGACGTCAATGAAAACTTGGTGTCCCACGTAGTCAGGGGAAGAACAAAGAACTTGTAGTTTGGGAGCGGCCCGAGGTGCTAGGCAGGTCCTGAGGCTACAAGACAACATGAAAGGCTTAATTTGAACCCTTGCAAATCAAGTTAAAACTTGGTATTGTACGCCTCCTCTCCCTCCCCGCAAGACCTCTTCCCCTTTCATCGCTCACCAACCCTTCTTCCTTGTCTTCATTATCACACTTACCCTCTACCCTTCTCTCTCTATTGCCAATGTCCACCTTCCGACACTTATAATTGTAACTGGATGTACAGTTTAATTTTAATAGGAAGAATATCTGACAGCTAACAAAAATCTACTAGATCTACTTTAAAAGGAAGAATCTTATCTGACAGCTCGAACAGTTACTAGATCTACTTTCATAGGAAGAACCTTATCTGACAGCTAGAACAGTTACTAGATCTACTTTCATAGGAAGAACCTTATCTGACAGCTAGAACAGTTACTAGATCTACTTTCAGAGGAAGAACCTTATCTGACAGCTGGAACAGTTACTAGATCTACTTTCATAGGAAGAATCTTATCTGACAGCTCGAACAGTTACTAGATCTACTTTCATAGGAAAAACCTCATCTGACAGATAGAAATGTAACTGTGAATACTTTCATGTATTCATACATCAAGTCATATGAGCCAAAGTTGTTACTTCTTAGAGGTTATATTATTAATTCTAAAATAACACTAATAATATGTAAAACTCTATAAAGGTTGACACAAAAAAATGTTATCTTTTAAAAAAAATTCCTACCAAAATCGTCAAATAACTCATTTGGTTTACGATGTAAAGTCTTAAATAGTTCCCCCAAAAAATGGCGTTGAAATAATCAATAGTGCTGATGTCAAGAACTTTTATAACTAAAGAAATGTTCGAGTCTTGTGAATATCTAAATTAACCATATCAGAATTTTGTTTGACAAAAATTGAGAAATAATTCTAGATATAAATATATTTAATTTGGAAAAGGTAAATAAATATTTCAATTGGAAATATCTGTTATTATTTACTGGGATATGCCATATGCCAAAGATAAAAATATCATTTCATCTAAAAAAAGGTCTCCTTGTCTGGAAGTTATACATGTTTTTAACATTTTGAATTATTATAATGATCTATAGTAAAATAACTGGTACGACACAATCATTAATTTTTTTCCATATAATCTATCAAAGTTCGAAACAAAATTTTCAAAAATCAGTAATCAGTTAACAACACTTAAATTAATTTTTGTCCCAAGATAAACTTTAAAATACAGGTAACAGTGCACCACACAAACATTCTCCCGCTTTTATTATTATGATTATTATGATTATTATTATTATGATTATGATTATTATTATGATTATGATTATTATTATGATTATGATTATTATGATTATTATGATTACTATGATTATTATTATTATTATTATTAGCACCGCGTCTTACTACCAGTTCGGGTTATACGCACTTACGCTAATGTGTAATGGTAGGGTGATTGTGAGATGAAATGAAGGACCTACAGTTTAACGTGGGATCCGAACCACGGTGGAGGCCTGGCATTCCCCACATTCACAAGTTGTGATTAATACACGTCTTGTCAGAGGTGAAGGAAGGGTTTGGAAATCAGATAAATCAGATAAATCTGTGCCGGGACCAAGGATTGAACCCCGGCCGCCAGCACAGAAGTCTGACACCTTACCCCTAGACCACCATGTCACCCGGTTTTATCTTAAAATAGATATTTACTAAAAACTCGTAAGATTTGTGAAGTGAAATAATAGGTCTATACATTGTTGTAGAAACACTACACCAAAGATCATAAATACAATAATATACACGATTACTTACCTACTATATGGCATTAGGAACTATGAACACTGTTACCGAAACATTGAGAAAATAGAAACATCTTTGTCCACCAAACAGCATAAGAAACAAACTCATTTTTAAAGACCCGAATTAAAAATATATTAATATTTTATTATAGCTCAGAAATGATTGGTTTTATAAAAATAGATTTCCAATAAAATATTTTTATCTTAATACTACAACATTAAAAAGAAAAGTTATTTCGTATCTCAAATAGTTGCGGAGAAATAATCAAAATTGGAAAATTTCCTACATGCAAATTACCCTCAAAGTAATTTTCATAAGAAAATTAAAATTGTTTTCATGTTTATGATGATAAAAAGTGTTTATATATAAAATTTAATCAACATCTTTAGAGAAAATTTAGAGAAAATCTATTTTTTCTCTTTTTTTACCTTCAGTAAACTACCCTTACATTTAGGGCTAGATATCTAATTCCATAAACCCCTCGAGGGAACCTTTTGAAAATCCTAGATACCAAGTTTTAACCCAGACAGTAAAATGGTTTCGGCTATAGCCTAAGATACAGACAGACAGACAGACAGACAGACAGATGGATGGATGGACGAACATACAAACATATGACATATGACATATGGCATTGTGACGAACATACAGACATATGACATATGGCATTTTGAAAACGGTTTTTTTATTTATTTATTATTTCAGGGGGTCATGAAACATCAACATTTATCAAAATCTCGAATTCGATTTTCTTGACGATCACAATAGTTTCTCTCCGAGTTGTCAAGAGAAAATAAAAATACATTTTATACATTTTCAGAGATTAGTCTTTAGTTCCCTTATTTCATAGGTACATCCCAAAACATGGTTTAACCTAAAATAATTTAATTTAACATTTAAATACCAGTATCAAATTTGAACGGAATCCATTGATTTGTTTCAACAGTAACCCCAGCGACAGTCAGGCAGAGAGGCAGACAGACAGACAGACACAAGCGAAACATACTTTAAAAAAAATTTGGTTGCATAAATATTTAATATAAATAATAGGCCCTAGTTTCAATTTTTTTTTCACAATTCCAATAATTTCTCTATAGAGTAGAAAGAATAAAAAAAATAATTAGACGTTAAAATTTTCCATAGTGAAGGTCTATTGTAGTTTTTATCGGACTATCCATCTCTGTTCTGTTCCAGTTCATGTTCTCCAAGTTATTTTCTTCAGCTCACTCTATTATTATTATTTTTTTCCCTCTCATGGATCGAGTATTTGTCGTCAGCTTGTCAAGGGAAGGTGTGCGGGGGTGGGAGGGTAGTTTGTAGGTAAGGTTCAGGGGTCGGAGGGGAAGGCTAGGGGGTGTTTTCAATACGCCGTCTATTATGAAAGTCATTCTTGGAGGCTGCAAATCAAATTGTCACCCTCATACAAGCCCTGAGTGTTACCCGACCAACCCCACCCCCACCCCGAGGGGATGAAATTCACCCCTTCCGACGGCTTCCTAAAGATTGAGCAATTTAGGTTATACTCTCTTCTCCAAAAACATGATTTAGCTCTTTTAAAATTCATACCCCAATATTGATATAAAAAGGGAAATTTAGATTACATATCCCTTGGGGAAATTTGAAACTGCTTTTTACTAAGGTCACCTACACAATCTTATTGGACCAGAGATTGTTTTAGCTGTTATTTCTAAAACTGACCTGGCGTCATATACTTTTTATAGTTTATTTTCTGCCATTTGAAACCTGGTGGGAATGTATGACACATGAGTTAAGGGCATTGTTTTTGCAGGTTTTATATTAAAGTATTCTTATTTTGCCAAAATTAATCAAGTATTTCTTAAGTAGAAACATAAAGTTAAGCTTTCTTCACGTAGTGATATCTACAGTTGTTGAATATCTGTCAAGGATGTCTTGGAATTTAATGACAATTCTTTTCTCTTCATTTAAAGTTTCCCATTTAATGCTGCTATGCTCATGACAGATATTCAACAACAGTTAATATCACCATGTGGAGGAAATTAAACATAATATTTGTACCAGAAAAATGTTTTAATTATTTTGGTAAATAAATGTTTTGCTAAAAAAAGTGCAAAAATATTTATCTTAACTTAGGTTCCCAACATATCGACCCTAAGTTAATTTATTAGTACTATAAGATGATCATAAATGTTAGTAACATAATTACAAATTATTTAACTTGCACATAATGTTTGCAATGCTCTTCAAATGCAAATAATATCTACTATAGTTACATCTTTAAACAAAATTTACCAATCTTATTATAGAAATAATATGCTTGGTAATTCGAAAATTACTCTTTCATGATATAATAACTATATTCCAATTTTAATAGGAAGGAACTTTTAGAAAATATAGTACAAACTTTTTTTTTACGTTTATTCAATCTATACAATTTATATGTATTGATTATATTTATCATAATTGACAGCTGCAGATTTCATGAACTAACGTATTAATACTTGAAAGTAGATCTAGTAACTGTTCCAGCTGTAAGATAAGGTTCTTCCTATGAAAGTAGATCTAGTAACTGTTCTAGCTGTCAGATAAGGTTCTTCCTATGGAAGTAGATCTAGTAACTGTTCTAGCTGTCAGATAAGGTTCTTCCTATGAAAGTAGATCTAATAACTGTTCTAGTTGTCAGATAAGGTTCTTCCTATGATAGTAGATCTAGTAACTGTTCTAGCTGTAAGATAAGGTTCTTCCTATGAAAGTAGATCTAGTACCTGTTCTAGCTGTCAGATAAGG
The DNA here is from genome assembly GCA_902151445.1 of Timema monikensis. Taxonomy (NCBI): domain Eukaryota; kingdom Metazoa; phylum Arthropoda; class Insecta; order Phasmatodea; family Timematidae; genus Timema; species Timema monikensis. The sequence continues at coordinate 288,211 of CABFVZ010000797.1, read as the reverse complement.
TTCTTCCTATGAAAGTAGATCTAGTAACTGTTCCAGCTGTCAGATAAGGTTCTTCCTATGGAAGTAGATCTAGTAACTGTTCTAGCTGTCAGATAAGGTTCTTAATATGAAAGTAGATCTAGTAACTGTTCCAGCTGTCAGATAAGGCTCTCTTTAAGAAAACAAGAATGTATCAAGCAAGTCAAAGCACTGTGAGATCTAGTACACATCAAGGAAGGTGAAGTAACAATATGGTGTTTTGTTCTAGCACCACGTCTTACCAACCCTTCGGGCTATTTACTTATGTATTAATTACGCCAATGAGTTAGGGATGAGAAAGGTTGAATTTAGAGGAGTGTACCGTCATGCCGTGGAGAGAGAGTAGAAAACTATTTAGGGAAAATCACCCTCAGTAAACCCGACTAGTATCGAACTACGATCTTACAATTTAGTCTATTTGGAGAGAAGCACCTTAGACCACGCGGCCACCGAATCTGATAGCATTGTACAGTTTCTAGCTCTTACAAACTAAGACTACATTCATATATTCATACGTTAAGCCATATGATCAGTTGCTGTAATATTAAAATCCATCCAAATAAAAATGTAATCATGAGGGATCATTATTTTAGTATTGAATATAGGTTTTTTCGTAAGAACTTTCGACAATATTTGTAAAATTATACATTACATTTCTCAAACAAAAACTTTACCAAAAAAATATGGCAAAATATTTTTGTTCAGATTTTAGCTTACGCTCATTTAATTTTATTTACAAATGATATCCTTACAAATTAAAATACAATTATTTTTCTAATCTTATTCGCTTGGTTGATTATAGCGGTCCATGACTAGGTAATTACAATCTTGCCTTTATTTAATCTACCTAACAGAATGCCAACTAATTTTTTTTTTTTTTTTACAAAATCAAACATAAATATCCAAAGTTGTTTATGTGCTTACACACGCTTTTAAAATTTAAATGAAAAACAATAATAAGCAGTATTATTTTTACTCGATTATTGACGCATGCTATATTAGAATAATTAACAGTCAAAATATTAAAAAATATTAATAAAATAGAACGGTATTTACAGCATCAATATCATTTGATAAATTAGCTTTATAAAAATATGTATATTTATACATCGCTACAATTTCGAACTGGGCAAACACATCCACACTTCCCAATTTACAATGACAAATGATGTTTATAATACGGTTTGAGCTCATATTCTCACGCAGTGCTGTAGTAATATAGGGGATGGGGAGTTGAGGGGGAATTTGGGGGAAACCCACCCTCTATTGAAAAAAAACCTTCCTCAGGCGCAGTTCACCCTCACAAACATCGGGCGACAAATCACATTACATCAACCCCCCTCCCCCCCTTATTCTCCCCACGCCCTTTTGACGCTGGGTCGACACCAATTTGGCCGCTATACAGTTCTGTGTACAAACGCCCACGACGTGACGTAGGGAAACACTCAGGCTGTGGAGGGGGGGGAGGGGGGGGCGCTCTAGAAAGTGGTGTCGTGAGGCAAACTAACACGGGGAGCTTCATTACCCTCTTATTGTGTGTGTGACATCCTTAAACATCCGGGATACAAACCTCCCCTTGTCTACAACTTCCTACTGATAGGAAAAGGTAGCCTGTTTTGGTGGCCGCTTGGTCTAAGGCGTCACCCTCGCAGTATATTAGACTGCTGATGATCCTGGTTCGAATTCCAGTTGGATGTACTGAGGGCGGTTTTTTTCCCTAAAGGGTTTTCCACTCTTATTCCATGTGAATTCGGGTACACTTCCTCTTAATCAAACCTTCCTCATACTTAGCATATGTGTGTAATTAGTATGTGTAAAACCTGAATGGGTAGTAATACACGGTGACAAAAAAAAGCCTCTTAAATATTTCTTGACGTCAGCAATACGTCTCAATTCTCTGGTTGAACCGACTATACGGGTGCTTATTTTGTTTCTAACGTGAATGTCCTTCTCTCGAGTTGAAGTAAGAAGTGTCTGTAGTAAAGTTTCGGGGTCTCAGCCTGAGCCCCCCCCCA
>CABFVZ010000797.1:266512-278589 GCA_902151445.1 Timema monikensis | reverse complement strand
ACTAGTAGTTCTGTGAACAATAGACCTCCCTCCATGTTATTATCGTTACTACAGTCTTACTAGTAGTTCTGTGAAAAGTAGACCTCCCTCCATGTTATTATCGTTACTACATTCTTACTAGTATTTCTGTGAACAGTAGACCTCCCTCCATATTACTATCGTTACTACTTACTAGTAGTTCTGTGAACAGTAGACCTGCCTCCATGTTATTATCGTTACTACAGTCTTACTAGTAGTTCTGTGAACAGTAGACCTCCCTCCAAGTTATTATCGTTACTACTTACTAGTAGTTCTGTGAACAGTAGACCTCCTTGCATGTTACTATCGTTACTATAGTCTTACTGGTAGTTTCAGTGTGCACTTAGGTTTTTATATTTACGATGTATTTTTTTATCTTGGAAAACATTATTTTTCAAATCAAATACTCAAAGTCTCGATGTAAATCAAAAAATAAAGAAAACTCTGTCGAGACATGCTTCATCTATTTTTCCTATATCTGAACCTCTGTGGTTCGAGCCTTGGCTAGAGGCTTTAAATTAGAAGAAGAATGGTTCTGGTAGTGGAGTTAGTATTTTGGATTTGTTTAAGTAAGTCTCGAGTGCCAGTGACCCAAGCACGTTAAAAGACCCCTTACTTCCCTACCAACAAATAATAGTTGATACAACCTTATGGTCTCCCTCCAAGAACCAACCTATCCACGCCACTGAAAGCTCTCACTCTGCAAGTATCTTCGCGTCAGATGTAAGACGAGGAGAGACTGGGAGGGGAAGACGGCGCAAATTGTGTTAATTGAGGTGGAATTAGCGCCGACATCTTCATTAGTTGCTGCAGGGCGTCGCGGCGCAACTTGTTGCCCTCCCCTCTTACCGTCTCCCCCCCCCCACTCCTCCACCAAACAACTCGGCTAATTCAATCAACTCCCTTGGAATACCACTTCCCTGGGTATCACGGGCTGGTGTCTGTCTGTCTCAATGTCTGTCTGTCTCAATGTCTGTCTGTCTCAATGTCTGTCTGTCTCAATGTCTGTCTGTCTCAATGTCTGTCTGTCTCTCTTTATATTTGTCTCCTGATAACAACCTGTCTGTCTCTATCTTCATGTCTGTCTGTCTCCTGATAGCATCTTATCTCATGTTAACTTGAATGTTGTTCCTAGATTGATTATTGTTTTAGAATTTTTTTAAGGTTCTTAACCTCATTATAGCTGTCATCGTGAGAGCTTATAAATTTGTGAAAATCATTAAGATACAAACATATTAAGAGTTAGTATAAAGTTTTGTTTTTTCTGTCGAAAATGTCAGCTTTAGTAAAACTTTACAGCTGTGCATGCTTTATAGGATAACATTATAAACTCATTTTCCCTTATAATCAATCTCCCTGACCACTCAGCCACGGGGAAGTTCTAACCCTCACACTCAACATATGTGAGAATACCTTCTGATCATCACACTCAACATATGTGAGAATACCTTCTAACCAACACACTCAACGTATGTGAGAATACCTTCTGACCCTCACACTCAACATATGTGAGAACATCTTCTCTCCAAGTCTGTCACGTAAAGTTCCCTCCCCTCACCCCTTGCTCCTCGTGACAGAGAACCGGGGGAATCCCCCCTGAGAATTCTCAAAGAGAACTCCACCATGGCATTGTAAACCGCACTGCATCTGTAATGTGAGGGTGAGGGGGTTGCAGAGCTAATCAGGGGCAGGGGGAGGAATACTGAGTGACGCCACGTCCCTTAGGACAACCCTCTTCTTATGGGGGGGGGGTGGGGGCGGTAGGGCACCGCAATGCGTCATTCATCGGGAGATTTAATTCTACAACAAGAGTTAGGGCTCGCTACGTGACTGAAGAGATATTTATAGGGGTTGGTGAATTTTAAAAGGGAAGAGGGGGGGATGTAGTTTCTTTGATTGGTCTTGGATTTTAAAGATACACAGCTTCTATTTTCTGTCCTAACATATCTTTTAAGAACAATTTTAATATTAAAAAAAATTTATTACAATATATTTTGAGTGGCGGACGAAATAAGAGACAATAAATATTATTTTGGTTCGAATATAGATTCATACTAAAACTTAGTCAGTTCCTAAAACTCAAGCCTCAAATTTCTTTTACAATGGATGAGATTTACATTTAGTAAACATCAGAATTTTACTGCCGTTTATGTGGATAACATTTTAATATATGATTATTATTATTTTACATATAATGATAATATCTGTCAAAAGTGATAGCTGCAGATCACATGATTTGACGTATGAATACGTGAAAGTATATCTGTTAACAATTCTAGATTTTAGATAAGGTTCTTCCTATGAAAGTAGATCTAGTAACAATTCTAGCTGTCAGATAAGATTCTTCCTATGAAAGTATATCTGTTAACAATTCTAGATTTTAGATAAGGTTCTTCCTATGAAAGTAGATCTAGTAACTGTTCTAGTTGTCAGATAAGGTTATTCCTATGAAAGTAGATCTAGTAAATATTCTAGTTGTCATACAAGCTTCTTGCTATAAAAATAGATCCAGATTCTTTTTTAGCTGCCAGATGGCACTTCATAAGAAAATTGGGTTGTATTAAGCTATGGTGTAGATACATTAGCAAACATACTGATTTTTATATTAATTCATGTTAAGAGCTTTTATTTATTTGTTCAAAATGTACACGTGTTGATTTTTTGTAATGAAGTTTATTTTTTCGAGGGCTGATATAGAACTTTATATTTCACGTATGATAATTGAATCATTTAACAATTGATATAATTAGCTATAAAATATTATTCAATGGTCGAGAAAACTATAACACTATTTGCTAAATTTTTATGTGAATTTGAATATTTATCATAAACAAAGACCTTAGACGCCACATAAATCAAAACGGCCGTAATAATAAAACCATAACGCAAGACGAGGGAAGTCGTGTCTTCTAATAAAAACTTGTCACTAGCAGTGTTTTATATACATCTCCGTGTGGTGCTAATTTCAGAGAAGTGAAGGACAGGATCGTACACTACAAGGAAAACATCCGACAACATCCAACAACATCCGAGGACACGGAAATGTACTCACGTCAGCCGTCTTGGCCTGGTAAATATTGGACACACACACACACACACACTCACTCATACATGAGGGACAAGAGCTGAGAAACGTCAGACCGTTCTGGGGTGGAAAAAAAACTCACTTCACATGCTAAGAGTTAAAGGGGAAACTGGTTTTTTGGGAAGAAAAAAAATGGTGTGTTTGTAACCGGTATAAAAGAGCGCCAAAGAGATCACAATGTTTTTATTAAAATTTCACGCAGAAAGTTTGGAATGAATACTGGAGTTACAAAGTACAAAGATTTTAATACAGAGTGGTTGAATGGTTAGAAAGTTTGGGGAGATTTATGTTTACATAGGTGAACAAGCTTGTTTCTACACTACTAGAATATAACATTTTAAAAAAACGCGCCCTCATATTAACGTTTGGATTTTGATTAACCGATACATTATGTCTGAACAATCTTATATGAATAATACTCACATATCAACAACTTTAATATACGTATGGACAGTTAATTAAATTAAAATGAAACGCTAAAGTTGAATACTATAGTGAAATTATGATGTTTGATTAGTAATTATTTATATATTTAATTTATAATCTTTATACAATATAAAATAAGGAAACTTTCACATATATTGGAAATGTTAGTATAATGCAAATAATAGCTCATATTAAAAAAATATTTTTTCATCTGACTTTCCTCAAAATAGAACGTGCTAAATTCTATGTTTAAAAAAACTAATCTAAACCATTTAAAGTTTAATCTAATTATATTATAAATTACAAAAACATCACATAGTTGGATTGAAAAATAATGTTTAGTTTAGTTTACATTTAATTTTAACCCCTATATTAGCTGCAAAGAAAAATACTTACAGCAACGACAAGGTTGGGGTTTGAAGTCAGGTCCAATTTTGCCTTCATTTTCTTTGAATTCTACCTTCATCATATCTACTCAATTATCGGAGTTAAATCAGTACAGCCCAGACAGGTAGTAATACATGAGAGAGGGTAAAAAATCTAAACAATGCATTGGTGTAAACATTGTTTGAGAATAATATTTTACTATAAGTATATACAAAATAACTTAACGATTAAGTTTATATAGCTAAATAATTTCGTGAATAAATAATTTTACTTCCCCCTAACACCCATCTCAAAATATTAACACCACGAGTAATTTGCCCAAACCCTGGCAAACAAAGAAGATATAAACGACTAACCTTGTTTTAAAACAATATTATTATAAACATGTTGCGTTCAATGACAAACGCAAATGATTAAACGCCGTGAGATATAAATCACCGACTATAAGTTGAACAAGTATGAGACGCAAGTTATCTATACATATCATTGCAGGGGCTACTGGTATTTCATCATCTCTTACAAGTTGGAGTCTTCACACTTAATATGCCTATTTGGTTTTATTTTCTAAAAAGATTTGTTTTGTAAACAACGGTAAACACCCACTTTCTAAATATAGAGCTCATACCCCCACCCGACTTACATACTAACTTAACCTAGTATAACACAAAGTTTATCTAGTCTCCTTGATGCGTTTTAAATTAGGATTAAAAGGGACGCGAGGTAAAGTTAGTATTTTTTACAGTTTTTGAAACAAAAACAATTTTTTGTCTAAAGTCAATACAACTTTTTCTTAGCACCCATCTGAACTGTATGCTTATGTATTTTACTACGCTAAATATTTCAGGGATTAGGAAGGCTATATTTAAAGTAAATGTACCTGCATTTACGTGGAGGGGGAGTGAAAGATAATTTTGAAAAACCTCACTACACCCGGCCAAGATTCAAACTTGCCCGATTCTACTCTCCATCGACAGTCTAGTCTACTGTGAGAGTAGCGCGTTAGACCACGTGGTCACCAAAGAGGATAATAAAATATTTCTCTGGTAGACACGTTAAGGCCCTTGACCCTTTGGAGTGCAAGTCTAAAACCTACTTTCTGGGATGGTGGGCGGGAGGGTGAAAGGCGTAGTGAGGCTTCACAACCGATAAAATTATCCTTCCGCGCTAACAAGAACAGATGGATCATGAAAACCGTAGATGGCGCTAGCTACTGGACAGGTCTCGCGGAAAAATCATACGTTTGGAAATATCAGTTTTCTTGAGAAATTCTTGTGAAATTTTATAGTAACATTTTCATCATCTTTTCTAAGATAATGTATCAATGTTTATTAATTGTTACAATTTCTTATTTTTTATTATGAAGCCGGCAGTTTTCTATTGAAATATGTAAATTTTATCGATATTTGATCGATATTTGATATTTGAAGTGTAACTTAATCAACATGCATCTATTCTTGAACAAACCATTTTCTAAAAGAAGATCGCAAAGCAATACAAATTCTTCAAGATAACTGTTTGTTTCCACGTCTCTGAATTCCCACGCCAAACTAAACGAAACTATTGAAGCAATATTGGATTTATTTTATCCAGATTTTTTTTTCCAATAACAGGTGTAAAATACAGACCTTAATTCACGTTCCCTCCCCTTACCCCCCCCTTAATTCTCTCTGACCACTCGTCTACCGGTTCTGTCTTGCTCAATATCCTCACCAAGGGAGCCCACATTCATCCACAGCTACCCCCTTCCCTCCCCCCCCCTTGAGGTAAACAAAGGTGAAGAAGGACAAATGCCCTCATATCATGAGAGAGCTCCACTTATCAAGTTGATGGCCGTAATTTGGGGCCTGCAGTTTATACCCTAGGGGGAAGGGAGGGGGGGGGGGGCTGGTTCTTCGTGAAACTTGACACACCAGCCGCGCGGGTCACGTCACCGCCAGCTCTAAGGGGCAACAGACAGTGCCCGAGGGGTGGAGAGCGGTGTGTGTAACATGAGATACGTGCAGCATATATCTCTTTTCTTACAACAAGAAAAACATGCTACCCCCCCACATTCCCCCCTTAGCCACACATTGGCTGCCACGAGTGTTTTAAGGTTCTTTAGACTATGTAACCGTCGACCGGAAAGCTGAGGTTTGAATCCCGACTATTGGTTAGTTTACGTGATTTTCAATATTGTGTTTTTACCCTCCTTACCAATTACTTACAGCCCCTATTAAGGTGTGAAACTACCCCACATCGGTGATCACGCAAAGTTAACGTCAGGCTCATAAAGTCTGTTTTTTCCGGTGGTGCAGAGGTTGAGGTTCGACTCCTTAACCAGGTGTACTGAGGTGGGTGGTTTTATTCTAAAGGGTTTCTCAATATTTCTTTCTTGAAGATGTGGGTACATTTCCTCTGATTATTTCTTACTCATATCTACTTTATTAATGTAATCAAATACGTACACTCCGAACGTGAAGTTAGATGGACGCGGTAAAAAATGTAATTTTACTGATAAAATTTATCAGTTCCGGATAAATGTGAAACGCTTCAGATCCAAATAAATTTCTACGCCTCTTAGTAAACGGATCATCATTAATTTTTACCACGCATGGATTCCCCCCTCCCCCCCGCGTCTGATGGATTAATGGATTATAGTTTAGAAAGCTAGAGGCTTATAGTAAAGGTACCCAAATAGGGGAGGTGTAAGAGAAAACCATTTTACAGGGTGTCTACATGTCATTAAAATAATGAAAGCCATGGGGAAAGAAATGAGATTTTGGTCATGAAAGTAATTTTATTACAAAATGAATTAAATTAATTTTCACGTCATGAATTTTTGTGAGAAAAATCCATTGTGCCGCTAAAAATAGTATTTTTATAAAAAATAAGTTGCTCAAATGTATCTTAAATTTAAAATTACTCTCCAGTGATGACAAATTTTAGAAATGAGAAAATCTTAGCTATAACAATTTATGAAATTTCGAAGGAAAATCTCACTCTGAGGGGGATAGCTACTAACTTTTATTTTTAGAAGATTTTCAGTAATGAAAATGTAATTTAAATCAGGTTTTCAAAATATGATAAGTACCTTTATTTAGGAAAAACCACCCTCAGAATACCTGACTTGGATTTGAACCACGATTCCCCCGTCGCCTGAGATACAGTCCAATATAGCAGTGACGTGTTAGAGTGTGTTATCACCGACACAGGTGACACTTATGTAATTTTACCACTAACCCCCTTCTTCCCCCCTCGTCTAAGTTAGAACAACCCTTGTCCAGTATATGACACCTTCATGTAGGTCCCTAAATCGCAACGTATGAGGTCTTTAACCTTGACCTCACTTCAAAGAGGAACTTGATAACTGTTTCATGTCACCAGGCGATGACGTAACAGTTAGTTACCAACGTGTAGAGAAAAAAACTCAACGATATCCCTTTGAGCTGTGTGTCATTAAGTGGGCCCTGTGTTTAGGTTTATTGATACTAAGACAAGATTAAACTATCGAGCTTAAGGGGGGGGGGGTGTCAAGCGTACCCCTTCACCACTCCCCCTCAAACATTTCAGCTCCCCTTTACCCCTCAGCAAGGTGTGTCCAAACTTTCAAACGTTTTCACGACAAGAACCAAAGGGACAAAGGGATATTTGTTTGGTCACGTATATATAAAAATGAATTTAAAATAATCAGGATTAATATGCAATTTCTAAAAGTAGAGATCTATAACCCAGGACTTGCAGCATTAAAACCGTTTAGGTCAGTCTGTAGAGCTTCCTCATAATTAAGTAAGGGACCCGGGTTCTCTTGCTGGCATGGTCAAAATATTTGTCTGTGATTTATTTGAAACTTTTCTTTTCAAAGTGATTAATCGTTGATCGGTTGACTTGTAGTTTGTAGTCCATGTGTATACACTATCGTTCTCGTTAAATGCATCTAATAGGAAAACAATACATTCAGGCAAACTAAGATAAAGAAAATCTGCATCGGTGGTCACGCAGAATAGACGTCAAGCTCGTCAAGACTTGTCATTCGGTGCAAGGGGACTTGAGATTGAAACCGCGGTGGGGTGTTAGTGAGAGTCTTATTTTATCTCAATGGTTTTCTTACTCTTCCTATACGCAAATACGGGTATATTTCTAATAGATCCTACCCTGCTCATCTCTACCCCTTCAGTTATAGCTAGGATGGGTAGTAAGATGCAGGGTAGAGAAAGAAGGCATAACTAATACATATTGACATACTTATAGCTGGTAAACCTTGTCACTCTTTCGAATATACATTTAGAGCATATTTAAAAAATACAGATAAATCTTTTTATTACGGTCACGGTTTTTAACATTTTACTATTATTATTACTACTATGGTCAATGTGGTTAATATATATATATATTTCTTTTGCTCTAAGAGAAATTAAAAGAATACAGTTCTGGACTTTTGTTCTGTTCCCTCCACCTCAACACATTAAGTTGTTTCCTCCAAGCACTAAGTCACAGACAGCCAAACTATAATTCATTCACGAGCTAAGTTTACCTGGATGACAGCTCGAAATGTTACCAGAAGTAATCCCTAACATATCACTACGCCAACAGCTGACATCTATCACTTTGGATGACTGTAATGAAAACAGATGGTAATATATTAATGTGATATTCAACCACAGTAATTTAGGCCAATATTATTTATATATTTATTTAAGGTCGGATACAAAGTTTATTTATAGTTTTATTCCCCTTAAAAAAGATATTAACACCACTTTCACAAAAACTTCTAACGAATATATCTTCAAAATGGCGACTGACGAATCTAAACCATATGATTGAGCATAACGGTAAACAAGTTTTTTACAATGATGCAGACACGCAGTTGATGAACATATTTTATTCAGTTAAATATTTCAAAATACGATAAAATAATCATAAAATCATTTATTGTATGTAAAAAAATGACAACAATTTTCTCTTTTCCAAGTAAATACGATGCCTGTATTAAAATATATGGATGTGTGCTCTATATTACACAAAATCAGTAACGTTCCAAAACGAAAAATAAGTAATTTTAATTATGTTTAAAATATTGTTTCGAGTTGGATAGAAAGAAATTATTTAAAAAAAAATGAAATAGTATGAGAAAACTTAAGCTTACGTTATTTTAAATTGTAATATATAACAGGTAATTAAAGATCTTTACATTTATAACAAAACTGTGACCTTTTACAAGTGTTGGCAACCCAAAACCTAAACATCTGATTTTCAAACTGTCATCCAGGTAAAAACCTATCGTGAACGGAATATAACTCTCCTCCAGAGATAAACTACTCCAAGTGGACATAGCTCACTTCTTCCACGGCAAGTCCTCGATGTAGGAGAGGAAGTCCTTCATTTCTAAAGACGCTGAGCTGCCGAGAGGTCTGACGAAGAGATCGAGTAAAAGAAACGTCAAGAAAAGGGGTAAGAAGGAAAAGAAAAGGAGAATTTTTTTTTTACAACAAGAAAGAGAAAGATAGCCCCGCAACGTAGAAGAAGAGTAAGCAAAAGAGTAAAGTTGTTACCAAGACAACCCGTCGAGGAGTGCGTTTTGGGGCAAGCCATCCAACTCTTTCTTTCTCTCTGTCTTTACACACGTATTCCACTCCTTTCAACATCACGTCTCCTTACCTCCCCTCACTTCACTCCTTACTCTCCCCCCCTCCTTCCTCCTACTCCCTTTAGACCTGCTCTTTCCTTGGGTTGCCACCTTAGCCCCAAGAAAACGCCTTTACAAGACTTTGGTGATGGAAAGTTGGCCACCCTGCGCTAGGCTCACTTGTATTACCCTGAGTGAAAAGGGTGGTCTCAAATGACACACACACACACACACACACACACATGCTTCTTCTGAAGAGAGAAAGGTAACCCAACTGCATCCCTCTCCAACTTTGCAAGAGTAGTTTTCTTAATTTAAAAGATGTTGGTTCTCGAGGTATTAATATTCTGTCAAGGTTTCGTGTAACTACATGAGCTTTGATATAGTTCAATTTTAAAAGAAAGTGCCATTTAGAAAATAAAAACTTACGCTATTATTAATATCACTATACAGGTATTCATAGTATCTATCCAAAGTGACAGCTGCAGATTACACGACTTGACGTATGGATACGTGAAAGGGGATATTGTAGCTTTTCTGCTGTCAAACGAGGTTCTTTTTATTCAAGTAGATCTAGTAACTGTTCTAGCTGTCAGATAAGGTTCTTCCTATTAAAGTAGATCTAGTAACTGTTCTAGCTGTCAGATAAGGTTCTTCCTATGAAAGTAGATCTAGTAACTGTTCTAGCTTTCAGATAAGGTTCTTCCTATGAAAGTAGATCTAGTAACTATTCTAGCTGTCAGGTAAGGTTCTTCCTATGAAAGTATATCTAGTAACTGTTCTAGCTGTCGGATAAGGTTCTTCCTATGAAAGTAGATCTAGTAACTGTTCCAGCTGTCGGATAAGGTTCTTCCTATGAAAGTAGATCTAGTAACAGTTCCAGCTGTCGGATAAGGTTCTTCCTATGAAAGTAGATCTTGTAACTGTTCTGTCAGATAAGGTTCTTACTATGAAAGTAGATCTAGTAACTGTTCTAGTTGTCAGATAAGGTTCTTCCTATGAAAGAGTTTCTCGAAACATGAAGTACTTCAAGATAAATATTCGAGTTGTTGACATTAACAGGGTTTCTACCGAATTACGTAAACCAGATTTCTGGACTTTTTCATAATTGATAGATAACAAATTAATATTCATAGGTAAGAGTTATCACTATTTACTCACATTGAGATTTTATTTCAAAATTTAATATATTATGATTGCTAAAATCTTCTTATATCTTAATTACGTCATCGATGGGGAATAGTTTGAAATTTAAAATAATTTTGATTAAACTATATTTAAAAAAAATACTATCCTACATACACCATTAAATTAGCTAACTAATTTAATGACATTTTAATGACTTTAATGACTAAAATCTCATGTCATTTTTGTGATTGGTGGACACCCTGATTAATTTAAAATGCTAATTTTACTAAAATAACTCTAAAAGTAATTGAAATATAATATTATCGGATGCAGCCCCAGGAATTGACGAACTTTAATTGTGAGCTCTTTTTTTTGGGCGTAGGAAGGGGGGCGGGGAGGTCCTGGTGCACACATAACGTCAAGACTCAATATCTTGAGGTCAATCATTACTATTTTCCAAAATTACAATACTCTCTTTAAATGAGAAAGTAGAAGTAAAATAGAAAATATGGAATACAGTTTAGGTCACCTAGAATTTAAGATTTTATTTTAATTTATTTGAGATTTTTAACGTCCACTTTCTGAGTCGACTGATTATATCAACACATGAGAGTTTCTATGAGCAAGAGTGAAAGATCCTACCAATTTTGCCGGGAAAGGTATTTTCACACACCTTACCGTGTTCTTTTACTCGCCACAATCTACATAGGACTGACGGCTTTACTTCCCTCAATAGGAAGTTGTGCTACGGATTTTTTTATCGCTCAAGAAAAAAATCGTCGACCCCGGCTGGATTTGAACCTTCGATCATCGTGTTCTGAGGCAAGCACACTACCACAAGACTACCAAGGTGGACGTGAATTTAAAACTTAAATAATTTTTGTTCCTGAGTCATCATAATGAAAATCATTCGATTTCAGATAAACAAATTTTGTATTTATTAATTGAATTATTTAAATTGAGTTAACACGAATTTTTATATCTACAGATTGTTTGTTTGTTTAAAACAAATTATAATTTAGAATATTTATGTAATGATGATGATGGTAATAATACATATAATAATAACTATAATCATAAAAAATAAATAGAAAGTAAATTTTACTAACTTTTTTTTTTCCAATTCCCACTCTTGGATACACGACCAGGAATAGTGAACTTTTGGATGTTTTGAAATCAAACAGGTTGCACGTGTTCAGTTAGGACTTCTAATAAAGGGCGAATGTGTTTGAAACTGCTAGTACAAACATCTCGGTAGAACCTCAAGACAAGCCAAGAAAGGGCGAATGTGTTTGAAACTGCTAGTACAAACATCTCGGTAGAACCTCAAGACAAGCCAAGAAAGGGCGTCTAAAGGTTGAAGTGAGGTAAAGGAAAAATTGAAAAAAAAAAGGAGAATAAGAAAAAGTGACAGAGACAGAAAAAAAAAAT
>CABFVZ010000797.1:252221-264737 GCA_902151445.1 Timema monikensis | reverse complement strand
TTTTTTTTTTTTTTTACCCCTCTTCTATTTCTTTCTCTGTCTTGTTGTGTGTTATTTTTTTGTTCCCCTCCCCCCTTGTACCACCACCTAATTGGCGAACGCGGTGTAATGGTGGGGTAAGGCTTGGAAGGGTTGTGGGAGGGGGTGTACCGACTCCAGCCACAGCGGGTGGGCCGATCTGAGGGACACCGCCGAAAAACGCAGCCCAAGAAGTGGAGGAGTGATTCAGCGTTGTACCGCCCGAGAAGTCGACCACAAGAAGGAGAGAACACGAAAAAAAACCTCCAAGGGGTTAGGACCATCATTCAATCCGGCAGTTAACAACAAAAACATCCACTCAAGATTGAATTAAAATTAAGAATTTGTTTTTAATTGGAACAAAGTGAATTCATTTAATTTTTTTAGAAAGGAAATCGAGCTTTAGTAAAGACACATTTTTTTTACCACTCTTCAAATAACAAGTTTAAAAATAAATAAATATCTGATTCATTCTATTATCACACTTCGCTACTTTAAAATAATCAAAATAAAATAATCGAACAAAGTAAACGAGTTTATAAACTAGTTCGATCTTCTTTTATATATTACCTTTCCCCACAAGCTTTGTATTATCTCTGTCACAAACCATAACAGACTTTCTTTTTGTAAACAAAATAACTTTTGTGTTATTTTATTCCCTCTCTCTCCCCAACAATACCCAAATAAAAAAAATATAAAGACTCTGAAGAGATTTTTTTTTGTTCCATATGTAAAAATAAAAAGGGGAAAAAAATGCGTCTCGCCGCAAACCGAAAGAAAAAACGCGTGAAGAAAGAATCGAGAAAAAATGGAAGATTCGTTTGAGCGCGAAGAAGAAAATTGAATCATGTGTTAAATAATCTCGTTTTTGTGTCCGTGTAAAAGTTATGAGGTGCTTTTTTGTTTGTTTTTTCCCCTCCCTTGAGGGAAAATTTTTATTTGTCAGGGTTTGTCTGATTTATCACATGTGGATAAAAAAAATGAACAAATCTTTAATAAAAAAAAGGTGTTTTTTTTCGGGAATGTTATAAGAGGAATTTCTCGATGTGAACTGAATTGATGTGTAGAAGACGTCGTCGACATCCTAATAATAAAAATAAATAAATTAAAGAGTGTTTTGGTTTTTTCAAGATCGCAATTTTGAGTTTACCTATGAAGACGTGTGATAAAGAATGATCAGGTTGCATTGTATTGTGGACTTTAGAAAGAACATTTATTATGTTTATTGATTTTTAATTATTCGGAGACTTAATTAAAGCAGCCGCAGGCCATAGAGATATGTAAAGTGTGGTTTCATCGTTAGTTTGAATAAAGACGCTGTAAAAGTGTCCGGAAGACGACGCGGCTGGCCGGCAGCGATGCACCTGTCGTCAGAGGTAGCGCCCTCCTCAGGTGAGACTGGCGGGGGTTATAGTGCCCTCACGGCGGACGTCCTAGCTGAGAGGACCCTGGACGGATTGCTAGCGGAGCACCCCGGGGAACTGGTCAGGACGGGGAGTCCCCACCTAGTCTGCACGGTGCTCCCCCCTCACTGGAGGTCCAACAAGACGCTGCCTATCGCGTTCAAGGTGGTGGCGCTAGGGGACGTCGTGGACGGGACCCTTGTCACCGTCAAGGCGGGGAACGACGAGAACTACTGCGCGGAACTGAGGAACTGCACCGCCGTCATGAAGAACCAGGTGGCCAAGTTCAACGACCTGTCGGTTCGTCGGCAGGAGCGGCAGAGGTGAGAGACAACCACTTTTAACTGTTAGGGCTGCTACCAGATCTGGTACTAGGCCTGCTTATAGGGCTGTCAATAGAGCTGCTACCAGGCCTAGGGTTAGGGTTGCTAATAGAGCTGCTACCAGGCCTAGTGTTAGAGCTGCTAATAGAGCTGCTATCAAGGCTGCCCCATGGCCTCCTTATAAGCCTGCTACTAGGGCTTCTAGCAGGCCTAAGGCTAGGGCTGCTACTAGAGTTGCTGTTTGGGCTGCTATTAATGATGATACTAGGGCTGCTGGTAGTTTTTCTCATTTGAAAGTAGATTATCATTTAATTGTTGACACATAAAAGTCACTTAAAGCTATTAAGAGTGAATATTGAAAATATGAGTTTTATGTTATTTATAACTCAGCAGGGCCGGACGGGTGCGTGATTCAGGCTTTTGATAACTTTGAAGACATTCTTTCGAGTGCCTGTGGGAATTCTGATCACCAAAATAGGAATATTTGATTTATTAATAATAATAATTAACCATGATTGGTAATTCTAGTTAATTTACTTTAACTATTATGAACTAGCAGAATAAATCTGGCGTTGCCCGTGGTTACATCTAGCAACGGTTTTATTTTGATTTCAAACACACAGAACGAAAATATATTCATTTATTTCTTCCAATTCAGTTTTTAATTAATTTTAAAAGATTAGAACCAAATTTTAAAATTCAGGCTTCAAGGTGCACATATTTTTACACAAAAGCTAATCATTTTTAAATTTTGAAACTCTGAAAAGCTCATGGCAGACAGATACATAAACTATTTGTTTTATTAATATATATAACTAAATATTTAGTTTAAAATAATTTTACAAAGGTACAATGGTCTTAATACTTGTCCGGTCTATCCGCAACAAAATAGTTTAAAGTATTCTTAGAAAACAACTTTTGGCAAACCTACGGATTAACTATAGCAAAATATTCGCATGCAATTAAGAATAAGTAAGCAATAAACTGGGGAGTGTGAAGGTCTCGTTTTAAACTTGAAGCAAAGTTGAAGCGAAGCTTGAAACAAGTGAAGCTGAAGCCTAAGATATGTTTTGTTGTTGTCAATTTAGATTAATTTAAATTTTTTCCATAAAGTGCATCTTGGTAAAGAAAAAGGTTTAGAGAATAAACAAAGCCCACTATATTATTTTATAGTAATAAACAAATCCCACTATATTATTTTATAGTAATAAATAAAGCCCACTATATTATGTTATAGTAATAAACAAAGCTCACTATATTATTTTATAGCAATAAACAATGCTCACTATATTATTTTATAGTAATAAACAAAGCCCACTATATTATTTTATAGTAATAAACAAAGCCCGCTATATTATTTTATAGTAATAAACAAAGCTCACTATATTATCTTATAATAATAAACAAAGCCCGCTTTATTATTTTAAAATCATAAACAAAGCCCACTATATTATTTTATAGTAATAAACAAATCCCACTATTATTTTATAGTAATAAATAAAGCCCACTATATTATTTTATAGTAATAAACAAAGCTCAGTATATTATTTTATAATAATAAACAAAGCCCGCTTTAATATTTTATTTTAATAAACAAAGCCCACTATATTATTTTATAGTAATAAACAAAGCCCGCTATATTATTTTATAGTAATAAACAAGGCTCACTATATTATCTTATAATAATAAACAAAGCCCGCTTTATTATTTTAAAATCATAAACAAAGCCCACTATATTATTTTATAGTAATAAATAAAGCCCGCTATATTATTTTATAGTAATAAAGAAAGCCCGCTATATTATTTTATAGTAATAAATAAAGCCCGCTATATTATTTTATAGTAATAAAGAAAGCCCACTATATTATGTTATAGTAATAAACAAAGCTCACTATATTATTTTATAGTAATAAACAAGGCTCACTATATTATTTTATAGTAATAAACAAAGCTAAGTATATTATTTTATTTTAATAAACAAAGCCATCAATATTATTTTATGTCGACATATTTGAATATATATCTGCTTTCGTTATAGATGTCATTTATCTACCAGTCGGTGTTAAAATAGTATTTAGTGACTGTTATAAAAATGAATATGTGTATAAATTTTTCATATTTAGTGGGATATTTCAAATATGTTAATACTATACACAAGCTTTCTTCTTGCTTGGAAAATGTTTCCAAGATGAGAAGTTATTGTGGCTGTCTAAGCAAATGAAGTTTGACCCTCAACTTTGACATTTTGAAGCTTCACACAGCTCATTTATACGTTAGTAATAGTCAAATAGGATAAACCTTCATTATATTACAAGCATGGCCAGGCTAAACAATATATTTAAACAACAATTAATGCCACGTGTTAATAAAATAATATCACACTCGCAGGTTGGTATACCTATAAAATATAATAAAAAACATGGTTAATTAATTAAAATATACAAAAACCACTATAATATTTCTCTAAAATGGTTGTAAACGCTACATATTATATAGGCCTACATACATTTTAAGTAAAAGAGATATAGTATTTTATAAGTAAAATAAACAATAAAATTAATATTAGTTTCTCAGCCGATTGTATTGGAATTAGTTGTTCCAAATTAGGTAGTAAAATTATTAATACAAAAGATAAAACTTATATAATAAGGGGATTTAATATTTAACAAAGGAAAGTAATAACTTACAAAATATGTATATAAAATTGATTCTAATATAATTTATAAATACAGATTTGAAAAAATAGATTTGTTTGAATTATGATTAAAAGTATAACAGAAAATTAGGTATATAAAATTTGTTTGAAACATTAAAATAGATGAAATGAATGAAACGATTTAAACACATTACAACATTGGTTAGAACTTATATACAGTAGACTACATAAATAATTAAAAAACATAAAAATATTTTAAACGTTTCTTTTAACTCCTTAAAAACAAAAGTGATTTGAACACAACAAGATATCATTGGTTGATAAACAAATATTCAATTTACTCTTTAAAATACTTAGAATAGATAAATAAAATATGTGACGATTTTTAAAATAAATCATGAACATATATGTCTATATATTTCTATAAAAAGAGATTAGTTTGATAAATATGTTCAGGAAATACTGATAGTCTTTCTGTATTGCCATAATTTAAATATTTTTATATTTTCCAAAAATAATTGTAACCCCAAATAATATAAAATCTTAAAAAAAAATTCTTTAAATTTCAAAAAGTTCTTTATTAGAACAAAATAAGTGAAAATGTTATTTAAAAAAATAGCTGGTGAAAATAGAAATATTGTATACGATTTTTCAAATAGATTTATTTATCCTTCTAATTCTTGATTCTCTGTAAACTGTTTCAAGTAAAACAGGGACATATTGATAATAATTACTTTAAGGATGTAGCTAGCTCGAATTATTTTGAAAATAAAATAAACATCTACATTCAAACCAATACAACTGAAAATTTAGAACCAATTTATAAAGTAACTAACATAAAATAAAGTATAACGTCAATAATTTGGACTAATTGGGGGGTCAACCCAGTAGGTATTAACGATTTGTACGATCTTTTGAAAATAGAGTATTTAAAAAAAGTATTAATTGGATACTTACGAAATATTGTTGATAAGGTGAAACATTTTCACTTTATTCAAACAACGAAATTCACATGGTCTTTTGTTGCTAAATATCACAAACTATGAAGGAATATGATAAAGCAAAAATCTAGCAACCAAAAAAGATTCCATTTTTTTTAACAAGGGTTTAGTTGTGTTATTCGGCGATCATGTCTTTAATATTGATAACACTGTGGCTATTATTTTTATAAAAAATATTTTCTATTGGTAATCCTGATTAATCGACGCTCTACTATACGGCTTCATAATATCCATTTGGTTTAAATTCTTATACATAGTATTCTAAACAGTTTTAGAATATTTGTTATACCCATTGAATAATTTGACCAGTGATTTTTCTCTCCATCCACTTTAAATCTGATTTATTACCTCAGTACACCCAACAGAGATTCGAACCTTGATCTCCCCAGTTGCGCCAGTCTAGCTTATTGCGAAAGTAGCGCGTTAGACCATGTGGTCACCAAACGTTGGTTTAGTCAATTGTCTTACTTACTTACTTAGCACCGCGTCTTACTACCCGTTCGGGTTATACGCTTTAAGTACTAATTACTCTAATGGATTAGGAATTGGGAAGGTTGAATTAGAGGAAGTGAACCCTCATTTGCTTGGAGGGATAGTGGAAAACCATTTAGGAAAAACCACCCCCAGTTCACCCGACCGAGATTCGAACCTCGATCTCCCCGTCCTCAGCAGTCGAGGTCAACACGACAAGCGCGTTAGCCAACTACGTCAGCGAGGCGGGTTAGTCAATTGTCGATGATGTGGATTTGCTGGGTGACGATAAGGTTGTAGTTAGAAGGAATGGAGAATATAGAAATATGTCTAAAAGTAAGTACATGATTGTATGTAGAGAATCTGTATTCATAAGGAATGGATTCATAGAGAGCAACAAAATGTGTTTTTAAGAAGTTGACGAACTTAAATACCTGGAAACTGTGCTGACAGGTAGGAAAAAGGGGGTAAACACAGAATTCATTCAAGCACTGCTTGCTATTGTTCAGTTTGTTGTCAGCTCTACTTGAAATATTAAACTGAGAATATGAATAGCATTAATCTTACCAATTTTTTATTTTAGCACCGTGGCTTACTACCCGTTCGGTTTGGACGCCTATGTACCAATTACGTTAGTGAATTAGAGATGGGGAAGGTTATATTCACAGGTAGTGTACCCGCTTTTGCGTGGAGGGAGAGTTGAAAAGAATTAGGCTCCCTCTTATATACAGTCGAGTCTAATGTGAGAGTAGCACCTTAGACCATGCGGACACCGAAGTGTGTGTTTAAAAAAATATTTGAACAATAATTAACACAAGAGCAGATTTATAATTCAATTAGGTTTTTTTAAATAATTTTATTTCTATTTACTTGCTGTACATATTATTTTAAACAACCTTAAAGGGAGTGACATGTTGAATTTAATTAAGGCTCTTTATTTTATATAAAAAAATCTAGATAGTTTAATTATAGTCAATGCCTAGAATTTTGATTTTAAGATCATATAGTTTGTGTAAAAAAATATGTTAAATTAAGAAGCTAATCCACATTGGTGGATACATGGACTAAGCTGTGTGTCTCGTTTTGTATGATTTTCTGTCAACGAGAAGATTTATGTTCAAATTCTTACTGGGTGTACTCAGAAAACTTTTCCTAAATATTTTTCATTCTCCTTCCAAACAAATGCGTGTTAATATTTTCCCCTCATCCCTACCTCAACTAATGTAAATACTCAAATATATGGAGGCGTAGTAAGACACATTCCACAATAAAAATATGCACGTACGCTTTTGATGTTAGAATCCCTAACAAGTTATTTTTATTTAAGTTACTGTGAGAAATAATTTAATATTTTATTTGTAGCCACGTGATTTAAAATATATCAAAGGGAATGTTTATTCTGTTGGGGCTCTGGTTTAACGATATTTTGTTCAAATAACCAGTAAAACTATGTTAATGTCGGTTGAAGCACAATCTAGTTTTTAATATGCGTAGAAACGTTCTATTAAATTCACCCTTTATTTCTGTCTCTTTCTTTCTATGACATGCGTTTTATATTTAAAGTAATGATTTTTTTTTAAATAATTTATTTTTTACATCGATGTAAAAGATTTATTTTCGTAAACACATTTTTAAGAGAATTACTGTCTGCTAAATGATGTAATGATAACTAGACAATAACATAATACATTTATAATAAAATACATCAATTAAGGTGGGATTGCTGTTTGTGCTGAAAGTGAAGAGGGTCTTCAAGAATTACTGAGAATAATGTATTAAATACTGAAAAATTGGATATAATATGACGATTAACAAAAAATAAAACAAAAGTCATGATGTACAGTAAAGAAGTCAGAAAGATGAATATAGAATTAGGAGAAGAGAGACTACGGCAAGTAATATAATTCTGCTCCCTAGGAAGTAAAATAAATGAAATATATTATAAGTAGAATAGAGAAGGCAGAGAAAGATTTTCATAACGAGAAGACATTACTATCCAAAACTAACGTAAATTTAGGAGTCAGAAGAAAGGTTCCTTAAAGCATATGTTTGGAACGTTGCGCTTTATGGACGTGAAACATGGGCCTTTCATTGGAGCAAATGAAAGGACGTGATTAGAAGCTTTGAAACGGGGTGATTCAAAAGAATGATGAAAATATCACGGATGCAAATGGTATAAAATACAGAAATGCTAAGAACAGCAAGTGAAGAAAGGAAAATTGAAAAGGCATAGAGCAAAGAATACTCACAATCACCCTCATACTCACTATCACCCTCATACTCACTATCACCCTCATACTCACTATCACCCTCATACTCACTATCACCCTCATACTCACTATCTCCCTCATACTCACTATCACCCTCATACTCACTATCTCCCTCATACTCACTATCACCCTCATACTCACAATCACCATAAACTCATCTCACCAAGACATGGAAAGAGACTTCACGGAAATGATGTATTATTAGTACATTAGTTCGTCCCCTGGACAATTGTACATTAGTACTAACTAATCTTTACACAACTGGGCTACGAGTGATGTAGTCCAGACGCGTAATATTATTATTAGTACCCTCGATGGAGATTCGAACCCCTAACTCCATCGTGATCGGTAGTCATGTCAAATGTGGGTGTGACGCCTTTAGACCATTCGGCCACCGAAGCAATTTTCACGATGACGACTGAGCTATGCCCCCCTCCATCCCCTCCCCGTATCGTCCCCCCGTCCCCCGCAAGTTACACATCTTCTAAAGGTTCCCGTCCAAAACCTCAAATTAAACGGTTGGCGAACAGTGTCCCCTGAGAAGTATTCCTTGTGATGTGGTTCGTCTTGACCGCTTCAAACACTCTGCTGAGGTCTGCCCCTGGAGGTGCTTCTAATTCTCACACACGTCCGTCTCGTTCAAATACGCGGAAACTACCCACAAGCCCTTGCGATTAGAAGGAGATAAAAATATAGGGAGGGGGTGGAGGGTGAAAGGTGGCTAGTAAGACACCTTTTCCTCTTTTACACCTTCATCTACGGACAGAGATATGTTGAAATAAAATATTGGTTTTTTAGAACATCGTCTTACTACCCGTTCTATAAGCTTAAGTACGAGTACTAGTTACATTAATGGTTTTAGGGCTCAGTGTTGGTTGCTATCGTGTGTGTTTGTGACCTAGGAGATTATTACCGTGTGTGTTTGTGACCTAGGAGGTATTACCGTGTGTGTTTGTGACCTAGGAGATATTACCGTGTGTGTTTGCAACCTAGGAAATATTACCGTGTATGTTTGTGACCTAGGAGATATTACCGTGTGTGTTTGTGACGTAGGAGATATTACCGTGTGTGATTGTGACCTAGGAGATATTACCGTGTATGTTTGTGACCTAGGAGATATTACCGTGTAGGTTTGTGATTTAGGAGATATTACCGTGTGTGTTTGCAACCTAGGAAATATTACCGTGTATGTTTGTGACCTAGGAGATATTACCGTGTAGGTTTGTGATTTAGGAGATATTACCGTGTGTGTTTGCGGCCTAGGAAATATTACCGTGTGTGTTTGTGACCTAGGAGAGATTACCGTGTGTGTTTGCACTCACTTTATATTTAAATCACTCTTTTTGTTTTAAGGAGGGTAAATGTTTGTATTTACAAAATTTGTTTATTCTATTTACTTACGAAAGTAATCAAATTTCGTTTTATTCCCCTCCCTCCCCCAGGGAGAGTAGAGGTCTAAACTAACCTAGCCTAACATCTTAGAAAACATTCTAAAAAATTGTTGAAAGTAAGGAGCGTTTACAATAGAGGTTAAAACCTAGATAAATTGCTCAAGGAAAATAAATAAGACTTAGACCTAGATTATTCTACACTAGCTTGTACCCGTCGTGGCTGTGCCCGCAATAATTGATAAAATCTATTAATTTTTAATTTAACTGTTTCAAAAAATTTTAAATTAATAATTGATAACTTAAATAATATATATTTCTTTTACTACGAAATATTATATAAAATATTATATAATATATCTTATATACGAAAAGTTTATACATTAGTATTGTAAAATTAATGTAAAATCAAAGGTTGGGAAAAATGTTAATTGTTATTCCAGGACATATTCTACCAACGTACAAAGCTTCATTCGAATCCGTTTATCAGTTTTGACGTGATCGAGTAACAAACACACAACCTTTTGCATTTATAATATTAGTAAGATTACATAACCACTTCATTTAAATTGTTCAGTGGTTTTGGAAGATGTTAACATAATTTTTATTCTTTTATTTATCAACATATCTAGAATTAAGAACAGTGTCCGGACACTATATTGTATCTTATGTTTTTGTATTAATATTTTAATGTGTCAACTTATGGTTTTTAGACTTTTTATCAACTCGTTTGAGATTTATATTTTTTAATTGATGATGCGTTTTAATTTTAGATAACTGTTCGAATCTTACACTGTGTTTCTTCACCAAAATTATATTTAATTACACATTTATTGCTTGGTAATTTCACTTAATACATCTACCACTCTATTAACAGTTTAATTTATAAATTTATTTATTTATTTATTTTTCTTGATCAATTTATCTAATTCTTAACCTATTTTAACCTAGCCTAGCTAGACCTAACCTACCTATATTCCTTCATACTACTGTAGTTAGTAGTTCTGAAATAGGACCGAGCGAAAAATAAAAATCATAAACATCCTCTTAATGATTTACGTATGATAGAATCGAAGCTTTGACCCACCGAAGGGTGCAAACACTTACGGTTTATTTTAGGTGGCCATTAACGCCTTCGATTTTTAAAAGGCCACCACCAACACACCACCGGTTTCAGGGATTAGGGTGGTTATATTTATAGGAAATATACCCGGATTTGCGTGGAGGTAGAGTGTAAACTATTTAGTAAAACCATCCTCAGTAAACCCTAACGAGATTCGAACCTGAATCTCCCAGTCATCGGTAGTCCGGTGTACTGAGAGAATAGCGCCTTAGACCATGCGGCCACTGAAGTGGACGAAATACAATATTGTTAATATTTAATTTATGAACCAATTGGTTATATCAGCACATGATTTACAAACTATATTAAATTTATAACAGACACAGCACCCAAACCCCTGTACATTAATTCATGAGCGAACCTGAAACCTTTGGTTCAGTAGACAGACATTAATGGCTGAGAAAGATGTTGGGCTGGAATCATATAACACCAACACTAACCCCACTGGTCTACTAACTAGATTAACCTCATTTTTAGGTGTTCTGTCTCACGACAGGTCCATTCATTTTGTCAATGAACTTAGACCACCAATACGCCCTGTCTTCCGTTTCCTCCTTCAACGACCAGAATTGTCTTCTTTCCTTCAAATCATCCTCCTTACTAAGCTCCTCTTTCCCTCAACCATGGAAGCGTTTGAAAGATTTTTAAATTG
The DNA here is from genome assembly GCA_902151445.1 of Timema monikensis. Taxonomy (NCBI): domain Eukaryota; kingdom Metazoa; phylum Arthropoda; class Insecta; order Phasmatodea; family Timematidae; genus Timema; species Timema monikensis. Next base: position 253,432 of record CABFVZ010000797.1, on the reverse strand, counting down.
TAATTTAGTTAATAAATCAAATAAAACATATTTCTAGAATGTGGAATTTCAGTTATTTTTACTCAGGGTTGATGGTCGAAAATGTCTTCGTATAAAGACCAGGGTTTAATTTAACAACACTGAACACTAAAACACACGACACTAGCACCAGGTATTGTAATATCAGGCTGATAGGACCAACACATATACAGGGAGATAGACTTACAAACTAACTTAACCTATGTCAACACAGCTAAAACTAGTCAACCAGTTATAGGGACAGAAATGCAACTAGCTTTGTACCAAATCCATAAATACATAGTCAATTACTTTAAACAACCCAACACGGAGACGAAACCAGGTCTTAATAATCGCAGTCAATCTCTCTGACCTGTCGGACACGGTAATAGGCCTACCCAGTGGCGTAGCTTGGCTTGTTTCCAGGGTAAGCAAAGTAAGTATAAATTGTTCCGTTGAACATTAGAACACTCCTTGTCCCGGTATAAACCGGAGTGATATACAGATCAGAGCCTATGTGTTATTGGTCAAATGGGGTGATAGTGGGTGATAACATAGCACAAGTACCCTTTCAACAAGCTCTGCTTACCCTGGCAACACTTGACGACACGACACTGCACCAACAAACTCATAGATGTTAGCATCACAACGCCAAGTGTTTATTAACCTATGTAACTAAAAGGAACACAGATTAATTCCAAATGTTTATGATGTACGCCTAGCTTGGATATCGGTTATGGTAGAGTAAATATATTAAGGCATGCCTATCTGATTTAAAGGGACGCCTACAGGGCCTTGGTTCCAATATTCACCTCGTCTTACCACCCCTTCAGACTATCAGCACATCTACACCAATGCGGTATTGACGAAGAAAAAAAGGGTTAGAAAAAATGTATTCAAAATTGCATGGAGGGAAACTGGTAAACCATTTAGGGTAAAAGAAAATCCCCATCACTACAATCGACCAGGATTTGAACCTCACCTCTCTCGTGATAGTGATGCCTTACCACTGACGAAGAGTCAAACCCAGATATAGAGGATAGTTTTCAGAGTAAACTAAATAAAAACACTATTTTTTTGTTTTTTCGTTCATTCTATCTCTGTTTCATGCCGTCAACCACTGCTACTGTTAATTCGTTAAAATGACGTTCTGCAAATGCCCTAAAAGGTTTAAAACCATGCCGAGGGGGAAGGGGGGGCTTGAAAAACAAAGG
>CABFVZ010000797.1:216312-251457 GCA_902151445.1 Timema monikensis | reverse complement strand
TTTTTTTTTAAAGAGTCTTTTGGAATTAACACTTCTTTCTCTCTCTCTCGTATGTGGAATTACATGCATGTTTTATACATGTGTGTCCTTGCCGAGTGTGTGAGTGTGTGTGTTACTGACCGGAGCACCTGTTGAAAAGAAACAAGCAGTTGATTAGAGGGGAGCGGAGGTTTTTTTTTTGGAAAGGTTGACCGGTTTATAAAAAAATAAATAGAGAAGAGAGGGGAGCTTTTTGGGGAAGGATATTAATTTGAAACAGGAAACCCTTTGTATGTGTATGTGTGTGTGTGTTTCTATATGTGATACGTGTACGATTTATAAAAAAACACACACACACTCTCACACAATAAAGTGTTGTTCATTTTGGTACAATGAAATACTGATTCCGACCTCCACCCTCCCCTCATTGACAACACCCCCTTCCTCATATCGTAACAAGTTTTATAACTTTAAACGTCCTCCAAAACTAAACAATCTCGGACTGTATTGTATTTCAGATATTTTTTTTTTTGCTTGTGTTTAAATTTTATGTGTAAAAATAAAAATAAATCTCTTTATATTAGACTTGAACCTTTTTACTTTCTCCTTTGTACATAAAAAGGTAAAAAATAGAGTATTGTGAATTGGTAAAGATCTCTCTATATCGCTATAGTTATTAAAATATACTAAACCTTGTGTGAATCAAATATTTTCAATTTCGAATATAATCCGAAGCTTGGATTACTGACTCGAAACAGATTATCAATCGCATATCATTCTTTGTACTAGATTTATATCTAATACAAATAGAAAATTTTAACATGAAAATGTTTCAAATAAAAATAAAAATTGAACAGTTTATCGAGTTTTTTTTTTTAGAATCTTGTTTTACTACATTTTAAGTTCATACGCATATCTACTAAATCACACTAATGAGTTACGGATGAGGTAGGTTCAATTTATAGGAATTGTATTCATATTTGGAAAATCTATATTTAATACACCTGACCGGGATTCGAGCCCCAATCTACTTGTTATTGGCAAATCAGTCTATTGAGAAAGTGACACCTTCGACTATGTGGCCACCGAAGCAGGTTTTATCGAATTATAACAAAATATAAATACAGTCCCAGGTCTAACGTGCATGAAAGATTATGAAAGAAATTGTGGATTATATTAATAATTTAATTACAGATCGATGTTAGCTAAAAAAAAAAGTTTTAACTAGGGGAATACTAAAAATTTTTGACTTTCTTGAGTTCAGATTTTGAAATAAATTCATTGAGAATCTTAATGTGGAATCTATTTTAATTTAACATTTTGAATTCGATTGGAATCTATCTAATATTTATATTCAAGATAAATTTGTTTATTTAATTTTGTATTTTGTTTAGCATCGCGTCTTACTACCCATTCAAATCTAATATGAATAATTGTTATATTCAGATTAGAATTGTAAATTTCGAAACTTTGAACAAAATTAAAACACATCAACTCCAGATTCCAGGAATGTAGTTTTGGTCATTCCATATTTATGTATTTATAAACATTTCTTATCAATGAACATCTGACAGCTGGACAAAGCTAATGTATCTTCTTTCACGTATTCATACGTCAAGTTACGTGATCTACAGCTTTCACTTTTGTTATATAATATCAATACTTATAAACTAACAATAATAATATACTAAAATGGTATCAATGTTGACCGTAAGAAAATATATACTTGAAAAGGTGCTTCACGGGTAAGTTCATAAGAAAATCAAGGTATATAAATAAATAAATAAATAAATAAATAAATAAATATATATATATAGCGTGTGTTTATTTATATATAGTATTTGTATATTGTTTGGTATATATAAGCACATCTTCAACCTATTTTACGCTACCCTCATAAATAGCTTTCTACCCCAAAAATAAACCCCTCTTGTTACGTAAGAAATACCAAATTTCACGCTGGTTCGTCGCGTGCGAGCAGAATATATATAGTTCACTGTCACGCTCTGCTGGTCGTCAAGATACAGGACATGTTAGCGACAGAACATAACCCTCACACATGTGATACATGCATGGTCCGTGATAAGTTAATACTTATGGTTGTCATGATATGACATGTTAGCGAAAGAACATAACCCTCATATATGTGATACATGCATGGTCCATGATAAGTACATACTTCTTGTTATCAAACTATAGGATATGTGTGAGACATAGCATATCGGATGATCTGGAGAAAGACTGTGCATTGTACTACTAAATAACGTACGGCTATGAGGAGTTTTCGAAGTGTATTTTAAAACTGTGCTTGCCGTGGAACAGTTATACGCACGATACTTGACGGTAGGATGAGACCTTGAAGTAAAAGTTCCACTCTGTTGGTCTCAGATATTGGTCTGGCATGTGTGCATATATGGTATGTATATGTGTGTATGTGTAAACCACTAGTGGTATTTGGAGGGCGCCAGCATCTACCACCACCACCCGCTAGTTGGAGGCGATGTTTCCAGAGAGTTGTAAAACGGTTATTTAGACANGGGGGGGGGGGGGGGATGATAAAATGACGACATTATCTGGGTGAAGAGACAAGAATGCTTGTTGGGCAATTTATTTTTATAAGTACGCCAGTTATATTTAAATTGTAACAAGATAGTATATATTTTTAATCAAAAATATATTGGGCAGACTTTCATAAACGTTCTTTAATACATATTTCTAAACGTTTATAAAATAGTTTCATGGGTTTTAAATGTAATGTTTTAATCAATAGATTTTGACGAGCATTCTTAATGATAGTTTGTAAAGGCAAGTCAAAATATTACCTAACATAATAATACTGGAATATATATTTATAAAAATATTTTAATTAGAAATCATTTAGATGGATGGTTAAATTTAGGTAAAAAAGATATACCATAATATTGGCTCTGATTTTTGTGATAGTATCTACAAATTTTAAACAATGTTATCATATTTTATTTATATGTATGCATTTAAACTTTCATATTTCTAAAAACATCCGCTGAGCTTCAGTGATGGAAACATGTAAAAATAAAATATCCTTTTAAAAACTAAATGAATATAAATAAACAAGGAAGTGTAGGCCTAATATTAAATGAAATATACTCGTTTCCTAATATTAAAAAACTAGAACAAGTGGTCACAAAGTCTAATACGTGAGTATTGCAAAACAAACTGGGACCAATAGTGGTTAGCGGGGGGTTGTAAACTATGAAGGTATTTTTGTGGAGCAAGTGTTGGAAATAATTTATGAAAATACAAGCTAAGTACACCTGTCTGAGATTTGAACTAAGTCTTCCCCGTCAATGCATAATCAGACTAGATGAGCCTTAACTTTTAGTCCATGAGTCCACCAGTGTTGCTCTCTAGGTGCATTATTAAACAGTCGTATTTTATAGGGGGTTGCAATCACATCCACCCGAGAGGAATTTGTGGATCTTTGGAAAAATATATTTGGCAATGTGATCGTTAAAGTGGGTATGAAATAAAAGTTTACTCTTAACCATGATTATCATATTTTTACCATTGCTTGTAGTTTACACTCTGATTTTCATAGGAAGAACCTTACCTGAAAGCTAGAACAGTTACTAGATCTACTTTATTAGGAAGAACCTTATTTGACAGCTAGAACAGTTACTAGATCTACTTTCATAGGAAGAACCTTATTTGACAGCTAGAACAGTTACTAGATCTACTTTCATAGGAAGAACATTATCTGACAGCTAGAATAGTTACTAGATCTACTTTCATAGGAAGAACCTTATCTAACAGCTAGAATAGTTACTAGATCTACTTTCATAGGAAGAACATTATCTGACATCTAGAAAATTGACTATATCTTCTTTCACGTATTCATACGTTAAGTCATCTAACCTGCAGCTGTCACATGAGAGATTATTTATTATCAATAACAAAAATAATATACTAAAATATCATCAATAGTTACTAAAGAAATATGTTTATATTTTATAAAAGTTCCTTCCTATAAAATGGGATCGTACATACGATTGCACAGACGTGTTGGAATGCGTCCATGGAAAAACCAAAACAGTAAAAGGGCTTCTTTTCTAGAGACGAGCCATTGAAATACGCCCAAGGTCAAAGTATAGCTGTTAGCTTTGAATAAAAAACAACACTATATACATTTATATTATGTATATAGATATAAAACAATACATTACATTAAACATTCCCTTCTTTTGCCGTCTTTTTGTGTAAATTTTTTTTTCTTATTTCATGACGCAATTCTTTTCTCAGTCCAGTTTTCTGTCATCTCTCTTGTTCTTTTATAAGAAGTAGCCTAGCAAAGAGATAAAATAATAAAAAGAGAGATGAAGACAACAAAAAATAGTAGGAAGAAATTTTAACAATTGGTTAGCCTTTGTGGTTCAAAGAAGTTGGCCCTCCCCTTTGTCTTGATGCCGTTCTGCAAACCATACAGTTGAATTGATTAAATTCCGAGGTCAAGAACTTGCAGTCTATGTCGGGCTATTATTACGTCTTGTTTTTCGAGAATAAGTTTTTGGGAGTGCTTTAATTTCGTGAATTGTTTTGTGTTTTAATCAGGTTTTTTCTCATTTGGATGTATTATTGTGCAATTAATAAATAAATACCTTAAGATGGTTGGTGGTGGGGGAGGGGGAGGGGCTAAAGATATAAGTTTAAGTTTTTTTTGCAGTTTTTATAGGAATTATTTTGCCAAAATAAATAATATTTTGCCCCAATTAAAAACATAGTTTAATTTTAGTTACGTGGTGATATCGACAGTTGTTGAATATCTGTCATGAGCATTGCAGCAGTAGAAGATAAAATTTTTTAAATGAAGAGAAAATGTTATTAAATTCCAAGACACCCTTTAAAAATATATTCAACAACTGTTGATAGCACCAGGTGAAAAAAAAAAATAAAGCTCTATTTTTCTATTGGAGAAAGATTTGATTTATTTAGAACGAAAAACAAATTGAAATAACTATTATTATTATTATCATCATCATCATCACCGCGTCTTACTACCCGTTCGGGTTACACGCACTTACGCTAATGAGTAATGTTAGGGTGATTGTGAGATAAAATGGAGGACCTACAGTTTAACGTGGGATCAGAACCACGGTGCAGGCCTGGCATTCCCCTCATTCACAAGTTGTGATTAATACACGTCTTGTCAGAGGTGAAGGAAGGGTTTGGTAATCAGATAAATCTGTGCCGGAACCGAGGATTGAACCCCGGCCGCCAGCACAGAAGTCCGACACCTTAACCCTAGACCACCACGTCACCAATAAAGATTATAAAAAAAATTACTGACCCTTTCTCGCGTCCCCTACACGCCCCACCTTAAGGGTGCTGTCTACAGGAGAAGTGAAAATAGTGGCAGACTTCCAGAAATTTCGCATTATCGGAAAGGTGCTTTGTTGGTTTACAATATGACTCAAAGCCAAAATAGAAGCGAAAGATATTGGCATAATTAAGAAGGGTTGGACCTATAGGCAGTAATAAATTTCAAAAAACTAATCCAAATATCCAATTAAAAAAAAAGCAGGCATTATAAATTAAAAATAACCATTAAAATACTAAACAAAACTCCCAGTTTATTTATTCTTAATTTCTAAGAACATTTAGGTATACAATATTCAACTAAAATACAAATCAATATAAAAGTTAAAGCCTTGACGGATGTGTTTACCCTGCACCATAGCCACCTGGTGACGTGACAAGGTACTAAAATATTCACTAGCGCTTTAGCGGCTCCCCTGGGAACCTCGGGATATGAGCGTGTCTGGCAAAACTGCGCTTTCTCATTCGGTTGTTTATTCAATAGGCATGGTTCATGTCTTGCTCGTGTCTGACTTGTTTGTTCGAATTACAAACGCCAGAGGGATCGTAATTATTTGAATAAAAGGGGGGGGGGGGTTATTTGCATGGTAATATCTTGACTGTATCTATTCTGTAAGTTCCTCATAGAGGCTTCACTTTCACCTCGTCACGTCGAGGAAACTGCTTCAAGTTATAGTCGGCCCCGTAGTGTAGTGGTCAGTGCACATAGCTATGAGCCTAAGGGTTCCGGGATATATTCCCGGCTGGTACCTTGGGTATTATTCCCGAAAGAGGAATTACACCAGGGGTGACCTGGGTTTGGTTAGTTAGACTCAACTTGGGTTTAAGTGTTTACACCATTTCCACACCCTCATACTAATGATCACCGTCAAACTCACTATCACCATCATACTCACTATGTTCCCCATAATCACTATCACCATCATACTCACTATCACCATCAAACTCACTATCACCATCAAACTCACTATCACCGTCACCTCATCTCATCAGGATATGAAAAGAGCCACCATGTAAAGGATGTGTTATTAGTACACTCGCTCCTCCTCTGAGTAACGGTACACTAGTACGGGCTAATGTTGTCACTATTGGGCTACCAGTGATGAAGACTGGACACGCTATATATATTATATTAGAGATGGGACACTCAAATCTTCGATTCCTCAAATTCCTTGAATCTACTCAAACAATTTTTATTTATATTACAAACAAAATAACGGGTCTTATTTTCCTGGACAAAATGACTCTGAGGGTAATTTGATATGATTATTTTTGATCGCATACAAATGATTAGTTATATTGTCATAGCTTGCAGCCTTAGTCAATCTAGAGCGTGCAAGTATGACGCAGTCCTAAAGAACTCCTACCATCAATTATCCTGGCTCGGCCAACGCTTATCGTACCAGGTAATGAAAAATCGAGATTGTTTTGCCAATTAGCATAACATAGATTATTGTCAAAACTAGTAACTTAGGAGAAACACTCCGCATTTATTGGTATATAACAGAGAGTTTTAGAACTTTAGAAAGAGGGGGCAGGACATAAGGAGAAATATTGATAATAGGCTAGTCCTTAGTGCTCTACATACTCAGCCGCCACCAAGTTACAGCAACTTGTGGGGAGACTATCCTACATCTTGGGTCTCTGTTCAGCAAGGAGGACGCCCCATGCCTCTTAGAGACTCTACAGCCGCGCAGCACCCGGGTGTCGGGTGTTCGACACCAGCTAGATTTATAATGCAAAGGAGAGGTCAGGGCACGTACTGCTGTGTAGGGACGTTGATAGAACAAGTACCTTTTTATAAGTTCTTCCAATTAATTCTAAATCCTACATTCCATTAATCACTAGTAGCGTAATTAATTAATTTAAAATAAACAAGATTAAATCGAACTTTACAACTATTTTTCATTGCTTACCATTCCCACTAAGCCATTATGACAATAAGGCCCAAGGGAAGGAGATGGCAACATTTTTTTTATTAATGGCACGAATCGTAATTTTCTTGCGTTGTGTTATCATTATAAACGCAGGTTAAATCTTTAAAGGATCTGATAAACATCACAATTTATATAATTACTACCACACTCATTTGATACAACAATCTGGCTTGATATAGAGCTAACCGTTCATTGCTTGGCCATTCTAGGACCTCGCGATTGGCCACTTATAGCTACATCACGTGACTCCACACTCCCTTCAAATTTATACTAAAATCATCAAATACAAAAAACCTTGAGCTCACTACACTTCCTTTCTTTACTATTCAGTTATTGCAACTCATCCCCTGTGACGGTGGTAGGGGTGGCGACTCATCCCCTGTGACGGTGGTAGGGGTGGCGACTCATCCCCTGTGACGGTGGTAGGGGTGGCGACTCTTAAGCTTCACTTGGCAGGGGTAGCAACCTCGATATCCTTTTACTTGATTGACAGTTTATGTTGACAGGTGGTGTCAATGTTGACAGATAAATAAATAAATTAGTTAATAATAATTAAATGTTTAAAATATTTCTAAATTTCTCAGCTATTATCGCCCTAAAGCATAGGATTTTTTTCAAAGATTCTCAACGAAATTGTAGATGGGGCATTATTTAATCCACTGTAAATCAGTACTAGGGTGTGTTACTACTTTATCCTAAGGAGGGGGGGGGGGAGCTACCGAGTGGATTTTCTACGGCCGTACCGCGGGTCATGATGCTCTCGATCCTTGGGTTGCTATATTTTCCACAGGACATGTATATGTTGGTCGGATGGGCACATTTCATTAATGAGGATTGGGTAAAACAGTGCAAAGGAGGGGGGGGGGGAGATTAGGGGGTGAGGGGTGGTGTTACACTCATATTGGGCGCCAGAGAGGGTTAACTGTATGTCTGTTCTCCACCCCCCTAAAAACTACCCCCCACTCCCCTGATTCACTGGGAAATGGTGCGACATGAATATGTGTTTATGTGCATAACACTTTGTGGAATCAACANTGGTGTTACACTCATATTGGGCGCCAGAGAGGGTTAACTGTATGTCTGTTCTCCACCCCCCTAAAAACTACCCCCCACTCCCCTGATTCACTGGGAAATGGTGCGACATGAATATGTGTTTATGTGCATAACACTTTGTGGAATCAACACATTAAATATCCTAAAATATAACAGCAGTGATTCATCACCAGTAAGCTCGTATATCAGTGGAAAAAAGATAATTTATAGGGCTCTGTTTTTAGTGGGCTCAATCATATTGCAGACATAGATAAAATTTAAACTTGACAAATATATCAACAGAATATTTAATACATATGTTTGTAAACAATATTGTTATATTTTACTTTAGTTTTATTTTAATATTTATATCCACCCTGAGTTTTTTTTAATAAATAGCTTTGAAAACTTGACTCGTTTTTCAAAATTGTGACATTGCAATTTTGTTAAAATGCACATATATTGCCGTGATTTGAATTAGTTGAAAGATTTGTGTAATAAAATACTGTGTATACTTTAGCATACGTGAAACCTTTTTATAATTTTAACTAATTAATACTTTTTTACAAGCAACAGTAAAATATATTGAAAGATAATATGAAATGTTAACAGGTTAATAATATAAACGTTCTTAAGTATTTCTTAAAATACTATAAATATATTTGTTAAAATCAAGAGATTATGATTTATTATCTTCATTTTCAATTGAAATATCTTTAGAAAATCTACATCAGTGTAATTTTATTTTCTATCGCGATTTACTACCCGTCCGGGCCATCCATGCAACATTTAACAAGAATGAAGCATATTGATTTTTCTTGGTGGTTTTTCAACTCTCTCTACAAGCAAATATGGATTTGATTTCTATCAATTTTACCTTCCTAAACCCTACACTTTAGCGTAGTAATTAATATACATATGTATAGCTAGAAAGTGTACTAAGACGTGGGGAAAAACATTTCAAACATTTATAGNCTTTTAAAAGCTCTACGCTCGTAAATAAGAACATGTGCTAAAGACTATATATATTCCTCTCACGGCTTCTTCAAATAACGTCGAAACCCGGTAGATTGATTTGAACGAAACAGAGAATACACACACACACACACAGTAAACACACACACAGTAAACACACTCCACACTGATTTATAAACTTATGGCTAGGGATACCTTGATGTTTTCCATTCATCATTTTTACTCCATTAAGTGGAAGGATAGATGGAAGTGGGAGTTCTGAGTCCATAAATCAGGAATGAACAGATTATCCGAATCGACAAGTCTCAATGTTTACCTTTCAAGAGGAAGAGAGTTTTGCTGAACATTGCAAAAGTACATTCAAATTTCTCATAGGAAGGGCTTTAGGCTGGGCTTACATTCTCGCATAATAAATAACGCTTAACTAATAATTCTTAGGCTCGGCTTACATTCTTGCATAATCAATAACGCTTAACTAATAATTCTTAGGCTCGGCTTACATTCTTGCATAATCAATAACGCTTAACTAATAATTCTTAGGCTGGGCTTACATTCTCGCATAATCAATAACGCTTAACTAATAATTCCTAGGCTGGGCTTACATTTCTTGCATAATCAATAACGCTTAACTAATAATTCTTGGGCTGGGCTTACATTCTTGCATAATCAATAACGCTTAACTAATAATTCTTAGGCTGGGCTTACATTCTTGCATAATAAATAACGCTTAACTAATAATTCTTGGGCTGGGCTTACATTCTTGCATAATCAATAACGCTTAACTAATAACTCTTAGGCTGGGCTTATATTATTTCATATTGAATAATGGTTAACTAATAGAATTCGTACACAGTTTAGGTACATTACTTTCATTGGTAGAGTTCACAACCGAAACAGACTGACTAATGCACAGTTCATAACGTTGGTTTGAGCTCGCATCGGTGGTCTAATGGTTTAAGACCTCACTCTAGCAATATACTAGACCGCCGATGATGGGGAAGTCCGGTCTAAACAAAACATTCTGAGATAGTTGAGGCTCCTTTTAGTGGTCTTAAGGCTTCAGAACTGTCATTACCAAAATAAATACCGCAGTGTGAGGATATTCACAATCAAGTATACTGAGTCCTTATATCTCCCTCCCCCTCCCCTCTTTCTACAAATAGACCAGACTCCTTTGAGTCCGAGTATTGTCGTCACTCGCTGAAGATGAAAGATCGAAGACCGCTCTAATCATAATTCAAGTGCGGTCACTTGTGCACTTACTGCCCTCACTTGTTAATCTGACAGTTGCGACATGTCGTCCCCTCTTTACGTGAGGAGAGATGAGGAACAAAAAAAAAAAAAAAAATCAGAGATAATGGATCAACTTTTTTTTTTATGAAACCCCGGCATGCTGAACTAACCCCCAGGGGGCATTTCATTAATTGGGCGGACCGATGCTGCCAATACAAGGTGTGTCGTACCAACATAACACACGCCAATAATTAGACGGATGTGGGCAAACAGACAATACACACACACACACACACATATATATATACATACATGCATACATACACACTACCAAAACACCCTTCTCCTCTCGTGATTTTTTAAAAATTAATTTTACATAAGCTCGTTAAGATTTAATTGCTTTGAAAAAAACTATTCTTAAAATACTATAAAAAAAAGAGAGATAATATGGACTTTCTATTACATAAAGTAAAACACACACACAATATTAAGTGTTTTAAAGCACTATAGAAACATTTTAAACAGAAGAGACTATTCACTAAAAAAAATAATCAAATAATGTACTGTATATGTGTATGAAATTAAAGATATTAAAATCAATTTTATTTATCAAGTAAAAGTCTATTCATATTTAAATTTTTGAGCAAAATATCATCATCGAAAAATGTAAATCTTTCAAAAATCAATAATAATTAAGTTATCCTTTATTATATAATTAGAATAAAAATCATGATTTGACCTCGAGGTTTGACCATTCAAAACTAAATGTCAAAGTTTTAATTAAAATCGGTAGCATCAAGTAAGAGAGACAAGTTTGACCCTCCTTTTTTAATTTGGGGTTTGGAGTATGGTACATAAAACGTCAAAATACATCATAATCTTGAGATCAGATTTTTATTATTATTACACTACTTTCTCTAAATGATAAAACCAAAAAACTCCTCTCGAGTTATGGAAAAGAAGTCAATTTCATTGTGATGGTAATACTTTTATTTCCTATTGAATGAAATATGTCGAGATATCTCCACGGTCAAAACGTGTTATGTCCCTCATTCGTGGTTACAACAGCTACTAAAGGTTGATAGAGATGATCCCCAAATTCTGGCCGACACCTCTGTTCCCCAAACCCCTTCACAAACTGCCCCCCCCCCCCACCACCCNCCCCCCACCACCCTCACACCCCTTTTGTCTAACACCCTCTACTCTCTACACTACACTACATGTAATTTATAACAACACAACAGGGGATGCTTAATTTTAAAAGGGGTGGGTTGGTGTGTTACGGGTTTTTTTTAAAGGGGGGGTTTGAAGGGGGGTTGCCCTTGTTATCGTAATTGTAAACGTAATTCATTTTGGGAGAGCTCTTTATACGGATTGCATTTCAAATTCGATTTTGTGAATCCAGGTTGAACATGTAATTCCACTTGCATCCCCCAGTACCATAAATCGGCCCCTGGGTTACAGAGGGTTAAACTAAATTATATTTCGTATCGACTCTCGGTAATATGACGGCCAGGAGAGGAGGGGGGAGGGATTGGCAAGTTCTTGATTGTTGATCATTAATGACGAATGTTTAATATTGAGGATTGCCTGGTACGGTTTAAGGTTTAATCCATTAATACCGACTGGGAGTTTGATCTGAAATCTGAAAGCGCGAACATCAAATAATTCCATATGGTGGACATTTTAGTCATACGGTTATCATTAATACCTCGTGACCAATTTAATATTTGTCATCTATTTTGAACCCATTTAATTGTGTTTTTTTTAACGTATTAAAGCTAAGTAATTGGATATTTTATGAATATGCTTTTTATTCAAGCATTTTTTTCAAATTAATACGTCGGTTTTAAACGAACTTTGAAGAAAAATATCTTCATACCTTTGTATTTCTAGTAACAATATCATTTCTGAAGCTTCCAAACAGTTAAAACAATCCTCAACTATCTCATAATATTCTTTTTATCCTATTTATAACAATTAATTCATTTTTTCGAGAATGGCTTGGGTTACATTTGTAACAATTTTCTTCGATCTTAGAACTTCAACAATTTTCTTGAGAATTTCTAAAAATGAATTAGTTTAATCTTTTTACTAAAGTTTCTTAAAATTATAAAATATAGGGTTTTTAATTATATAGAGACAGGTTTATACACTTTTACCCCCATTTTGGCGTTAACTGTGTTTCAAAATAACAAACTACTTCTTAAATAAAAGGGCTTTACTATCGCTAATCATGCGAGGTGTGACACAATAGACTAGACTGCCGGTGACAGGGAGATCAAGGTTCGAATCCGGGTAGGGTGAATTTTATAAATTGTTTTATATTCTATCTTTACGCAAATGTGGTTTCCTTCCCTGTAAATTCAACCTCTCTAATACCTAACACATTAACGTAGCTAATACATAATCAATATCACAAATGGGTATAAAGATACGGTGCTAAAAAAAAAGAAGGAAGAATGTATTGAACACTGATTACTCTGGCGACAATACACGACACGCCAGGGGACATATCACAGGTACAGTTTTAACCAGCTCTACTTATCCTGGCAATACTCCATGACACGACACTGCACTGCACTGCTCACTAACCTTGTAATGTTCTTCCAGACGTTGTATGATATAATAAAAAAATAAGAATAAATGTATGTGTTGCTTCTCGGGTTGCCAACTGACAGGGGAAATATGGCCACCAATGAAGCTGCTGTTGATGCCGCAAACATCGCGAGTAATAAGATCTACTGAGGCGTGAGGTTTTTCTGCTACCGGTCCGTGAATAAATTATGTCCCTCCTTCACTTGACTAGGACATGTGTGGAACAGTCGGGGGGAGAAAATAATTGACCTCCCACTGCCAGAGTGAGAAATTAAAAAAAAAAATGTAGGAAAGATTCAGGGCAGAAAGGGTACAACTCTCAATATACAGTATATCTCTTCCTTAACCAGATAATACTCCTTTATTAAAGAGCTTAGCGCACTCGCATTGAGGCTAGTGATAGTTTTGAAGCTTCAAAATCACTAGAACTATCTACAAATATTTTTAATCTTCTCTCGACACATCGGAGAGAAAGTATTGTTATCGTCAAAAAAATAAAACTAGAAATTTTGATAAATGTCGACATTTCATGATCCCCTGGAGCTAAAAAAGTGGTTTTTGTGATGCCGTCTGTCTGTACCTCGGGATTAAGATGAAAATATTTTACCAACTGGGCAAAAACTTGGTATCTTGGGTTTCTCATAACCTACCCTTCCCCTCCCCTCTGAGGTTTTTTTTAGTTAGACATCTAAACCTAAAATTAAGGGTAGTTTACTGAAGGGGAGAAAGAGAAAAAAATCAATTTTCTCAAATTTTGCTCTAAAGATTTTGTTTAAATTTTATATATAGACAATCTTTATCAAACAAGGTGGCAATTCTCATTTTATTATGAAAATTACTTTTAGGGTACCTTACTTTTCTAATTTCTATCTTTTATCCAAAAGTTTTTAATATACAAAATAACTTATAGTTGTAAAGTTGTAGAACTTTTAAGGAGTAAAATCTTATATTTTAAATATGTTTTTATAAAACCAATAGTTTCTGAGCTATAATCAAATATATATACTTCTTAATTCAGGTCTTTGAAAATGAATTTGATTTTCATGTTCTTTGATGGACAAAGATGTTTCTCTTTTCTTATTTTTTCTGTAACAGTGTTCCTAGTTCCTAATGCCATGCAGTAAGCACCAGTGTATATTATTTCAATTACGATCTTTGGTGTAATGTTTCTACAACAATTTATAGACGTATTATTTCGTTTCACAAATCTTACGAGTTTTTAGTAAATGTATATTTTAAGATAAAAGCGGAAGAAAATCTCCGTGGTGCACCGTAACATTTATTTGCTGTTAGAAAGAAACCACTTTGTTTGTCTTGAGATAGATATAGTCTATGTTTCTAATCATTTAACTGAGACATTTCGTGGGAAACGACCTTGAAAATGACATTGGCATGTCTTTTTATGATCTAATATAATATATACAGTTTGAAATGCAAAGTTTTTAATCCTATTGACACATATTGATACCGCTTACCTCTATTTAGTTGTGACCAATATTCTTAAACAACAAACCACTTCTTAGATAACGTGCTATTTCTGGACCTCTGCAGACACATCTCGGCACTACATCGCTTGGCCAGATTAATTAGTTCCCTTGGATGATAGTACTAATTTGTGTTATAAGGAGTAGATAAAGTTATGCCAATACGTGGATAGAAGGGATTCAAACCATTGGTACAATACTTGAGAATAACATTATTATCTTATACTAAAATAAGGTAACTTTTGTTTAAAGGGTTTTAAAGTCCTTTATTTTTAATAAGGTCGAATAACTACAAGTCAAAATAAAATAGATTATATGTATAGTATTTCTATGTCCTAATTTTTTTTAATGACACGTCTTACTTGTTCAGGTAATACACTTATAATAATGATTACTATAATGAGGTAGGGATGAGAAAGGAAGCCTTTTAGAGGTAATATACCCGCATTTGCGTGGAAGAAGAGTGGGAAACCATTTATGTAAATCCACCCTCAGTAGACCTGACTGGTATTCGAACCCCAATCTCTTCGTCATTTAGCAGGCAAGTCTAATATGAGAGTGTCAGCTTAGACCATTCCGGAACGGGTCTCTATCGTTTTAAAATATATTACAGTTCCTGTTATTAGTAGTTAGTGTTGAAATTAATTTGTCAGTCCACGATCTGCTAATATTTACTACCCAACCCTTACAAAGTTTTAGTTAAATTTTCTGCATTAAAAATATAAACAAGATTCTAGTTAAGACTTAAGTAATAATAAAGACAAAAGTAAAAAAGGGCTTTAATAAAATCAATATATTTAAGTTAAAAAAATGAGTAAACAAATTTTCTATCTCCTATTAGAATTTTAATAATATTTTATCTATTATTTTTAACAGAAAAAAAATTTAAACGATGATTTGTAACCTTTTCAAACTGGAAAAAAAAATCCATTTCGCCTTAAAGCTTTTGGTATTACTGATAAAAAAAAACAAAAAAATATGGAAAGAGGCGACTGTATCAAATTAACGATATCGTAACTTTTTATAGTTCTATTTGCTCTATCTCCGCTCCCCCTCGCCCCCCTCACCTCCTCTTAGAGCCGTACTCTCATTTTCTCGGTCTGCCACAAATACAACTTCATATACCAGGGTTTTTGTAGGGAATAAAATATGGAGGTTAAGGGAAAGGGCGCGAAGTAGTGTATTTGTGGAGTGCTCTCACTGCCGCGATTTCCCTAAGCAGTTATAACTAGGCGAGGGCCATTTCAACTATGAATTGTTTAACACAAGCGGGCCACAGATAAAAAAAAATAGAAGATTTACTCATAAGGATTTTTGGGTAAAAAAAAAGAGTACTGTAATGACGGGAAATACAAATCTGGTTAACTAGAAGTTTGTTTGACTCAGGAGCTGGGGTTTGTGGGTTAAAACCCATCTGGGATTGACGTATTTTTCTCTGGTGATAAAAATCCGTAGCACAACTTCCTTTGGAATGGGAATCAAAGCCTTCGGTCCGATGTTGATTGTGGACATGTAAAAGAAAATTAGAAGGTATGTGAAAATACCTTTCCAGGCAAAATTGGTAGGCCCTTTCACTATCGCTCATAGAAACTCATGTTCTGATATAATCAGTATGTTTAGAATGTGTACAATAAACACCTAAAAAAAGAGCTCTTTTTTGTTTTTCTGGAAATTAAATGTTATATTTGTTTATTGTTAGTTGACACAGTTATTTAATAATCTCTGTTATGGTATAACACTAGGATGTAGGATGGAGCGTGTCGCTCGGACCAGAAAACGTATCAAAATGCAATGTGTCAAACAAACTATCACTGAAATTCTGCTTTTTGTCATTTTATATTTTTCTTGTGCCATCTGTATGCTCCCAAGTTGTCCTTTTATATAATTATACCAAACAGGAGCTCCAATTTAATGAAGTAGAACTTGTGAGAAATGTAGTACTTATTTCACAGAACAATATTTATTTTACAATACTGTTGTAGTTTTTGTATCTTTGATAAACGGTTTCACTGAACTAAATTCCATTATAAGTAGTAAAATATAGGTTTTAGTTATATTACTTACCTAAGTTAGGTGCTCTCCGTGGGGTGAGGCGGACTCCCAAGACGCACGGCTCAAGCTGTATTATTATTACCATTGTTTAATTTGCTACCACCAACACTCCGAGAAATCCCTGAAATAAATATAACGTAAAAAAATAATTAAAGACTGGATACTTCAAGGCATGCTTCAAACAACAATGTAAATATTTTTGAGAAGAAATGTTATTATATGTGTAAAATTTTGTTTTTTAATTATTTTATTATTATAATTTTTACTATTTTTTAAATATTTATTTAACTGTAATACCTGAAGATGTACCTTTAGGTACTTAGGGATTGTATCAAAAAGTCAATTATGTAATTTTTCTTTTAAATTCTAGGTAAAAAAGATTGAATTATTTATTTATTGATTAAATTATTATTGTTAATAGTATTTTATAAATCACAAGTTTTTTTTAAATAAAAAAGTACGTCACAATAGACCAAATTAATGGCTTTGTGAAAATAATACGTGAAAAAGAATTAGTTTGAAATAAATAATGATATTCACTATATTGTTTTATTGATATGGAGTCAGGAAAAAATCTTTAGACTGCAGTGAATAGCGACTGCCTAACCTTAGGGTAACTTGTTTTAACCTGTGTGCCGTGCAGGGTCATCCGGTGTTCCCCGGGGATTTTGGGGGAGCATCATGAAGAAGCACATACAAAATTTGAGTAATAATTTAAAAAGAAATATCCATGATCATAATTATTTTTAAATACAACACAATTATTAGAATTTTATCCATTGAACTTTTAAAACCAAATATAATAGTTATTTTAATAATAAAACCAATAGAGTGTATTGTAAATTTTTTCATCGTCTTCAGCGTACCGTGACTTAAAAAAGGGTAGTTAATCGCTGACCCTAGAGCAGGCATGTCTATGGGCCAACTCACGATTCTGTGCGGCCCGCGGGCCCTATGGTTGACCAACTTCCAATGGAGCTTGAAATATATTTTCCTAGTATTTGAGAATGTTAAACCTGGTCATCAAACTCAAAACCCTTAAGAAGGGATCAATCTTCTTTTAAAGAAAGTTTGACAGAAAATGCAAATATTTCCTGCCCAAAATACAGGGAAATTTGTTACAAAATTTACCAAGTTGTATCTATTTTTTGTTGTTGTTAAAACGGTGACAATATAGCTTTTTATTAATGCGTTCCTCTCAGTAATTTAAAACTTCAAGGTTACCTTTAAGATCAAAATAGCTTGACACGTATGACGTAGAGCAGGGGTTTTCAACCCACTGCCCACGATGCAAAAAAAGACAGAAACTTTGCCCCTTGGTTTTTAAAATGTTGAAGACCCCTGCTCCAGAGGATTTCACTACCTCTATATTTACTCCGGTTTATGAACAGATATGTTTGTTTGTTCCAGGGAAGAGTTTCACCCTGACAATCCTCCTTGGCTCCTCCCCCCCGCAGATGGCGACCTACAACAAGGCCATCAAGGTCACCGTGGACGGTCCCAGAGAGCCGAGGTCCAAGACAAGTGAGTTCAAATGTGGGTCAAAGAAGCTCTTTACTTAATTAGAGTCAAATAAACAGTTGACTCACGAATCAAACATTTCTCAAACATAGGTAACAGAGATACAAGTTCTTAGTAATTATGTACTGTAAATAAATGATTCATCCTAGGTCTCAGAATGTCCCTGACCAATTTCTTTAAATTTATTTGGAAGTTATCGTGGCACAAATAGCTGGACAGACAAGACTAAATGCTAAATGGTCATGTTAAACAGTACCTCGCTACGCTCGATCGATTATAAAACTATTCTTTTTTATACATATTGTAGCGCAATATTCTTACATTTTTGTTTTAATTTAGTTAATTTTACATAAATATTCATTCTCATCTTTAAATTTTACGTTTATTGTTTAATTTAATCATAATATGATTTTTTTACACTAATGAGTAAGGTAGAATTCAAAAGTAAATATGCCAGCAATTGAGTGGAGGTGGATTGAGAAAATATCTAGTAATAAACTCCCTTAGTAATCCACATCCTGCTGGGATTCGAACCTGGACCACCCAATACCTGGCTAATCAGAGGAGACTGACGTCTTTATTCGAGAGTCCACTGGGCGTGGATTAAATGTTTAATAAAGTAGTTTAGCACTAGTGGGATTACTAATCCTTGGAACTGTGCTTTTAGTGAACTCCTAATCCATCTATTTGTATCACGTAGGGACTGACTGATCTCTTGGTCTGGTAGTCAACATTTCTGACTGCTGATAAAGAGGTCCTTGGCTCAGTTCCCGGCGGAACCATAAGCATTATTCCTGATGAGGAATTGTAGCTATAGTCTCCGTGGTTTGGTTGATTAGGCTTAATTTAGGTTTAAGATTTCTACTGGCATCACATAATCATCATCATCACATCAGGATGAAGTAACTGCAACTACAGAGGGCTCCAACCTCAGAAGGGAGTTACACATCAACCAATGACAGTAAACTAATGTCTATTATTGGTTAATTATAATCTGAGACCGGAAGTAAAAAAACATTCTCATATCACTACGCGAAGGACCTACATGATTGGTGGGACACCAGTATAATATTTTAAATAGGTGCGAAGTATGTGTAGTCAGTATAATAGCAAAGTAAGTCACTACGAGATTTTGTATTTATTAATGCTTTTAAATTTACTGTCTTATATTAAAAAAAAAACTCGGGCCAGACTCAGCAAACTCCATAAATAGACGGGAATCCCTCAACACTCACAACCGTCATTAAACACTGGCGAGATGAACTGTCGACTGACCGTTGCTGACTTGACGTTAACATGTGATAAGGACTGTACCATGGGGTCTTCTCAACGCTGCTGAGATGAACTGTCGACTGACCGTTGCTGACTTGACGTTAACATGTGATAAGGACTGTACCATGGTGTCCCTCAACGCTGAGTCAGGAGTTTGTTGGTATTCAAATGTTATTTTAAAACAAGTTTAATACGAAACATAGGAGGGACTATTTAGTGAAAGGATACCATTGAGGTCCGTTCAGTAGCAAACCAGAGCATAGACTTCCAGGTGACTTTGTTTACATCAGGTCTCGTATTAGGATATTAATAGCTAAGAAACCCTGGCGGAACACGCTAAAAAAAGTAGGGGAAAAATGAATCAGGTGTAAGTTTATGTCCTTGTTACACTAGCTATCATCTCTGAGGTGCTTTATGGCTACACTTGGTAAACCACGTTGTCATTATCTTGCTTTCATGTTGTCAATCTTCTCTTAAATACAGGACACAGTTTGCAGAACGGGTTTGCCAAGGTTGGCAATAGCTCCGTCTTAACCCAGAACACCACCTAAAGACATGACTGAATGCGAGGATATTTGGCAACAGTTAACAGAGAGAGCGATGATAAATATTTCCTCTATACATCCTGTAAATCCTTCAGAGGTGATATTAGGTGTAGAGAAATCGTGAATATTTGAGAGTAGGAATGCAATTTTGTTGAGCGTTTACTTGTGACTAAGTATTAAGGTTGAATCGAACGGTACAAACTCTCTTATCCGTGCCACTTGATGTTGCAGGGCACCAGCAGTTCCATCCATTCCATTTCGGCGGCCGACCCTTCCATTTCGGTAACCCTCTCGACCCACAGAGGGTGTCCGACCCACTGGTTGGGTCCCTGCCTTTCAAACTATCAGGTGAGTTGTCTAGTTTAGGTTTATTATTACTACCGATTGACCGGGATTTTAGAAAGGGCGTAAAAAGATACATTTTCTAGGGGGATCCTATCTAAAATATTTTACTAAACCTTAATCCTATACAAGTTTTTATACTTATATATGAACCCCTCCCTAGATTTCTCCATCAAAAAAAGTGGGTCCGGACCCCCAACTCTCCCCCACCACTAATTTCTACACCCTTGGACATTAGAGACACGATCTCGCTTGAACCAAAAATCTCAACGAAGTGGTTTTTTTTATCTTCACTTGAAAACAGTAAAATCTGGCACAGGCAAATTATGTTTTAGTTTCAAAACTTATTTTTGTAATATTTTAAAAAATATATAAAATAGTTTCACTGAGGTCTATTTCAAGTATTAAAATATAATTACTATAGAAAACTTTGCTACGATGCAAAAATTGGTCTAAGATGTATAATTAATTATTGCTCATATACGGCGGGAGTGTAGGCCAGGGAATGGTAGATTTTTTTGATTGAAAACATTGTATGAAAATATTATTAAAATTGTTTGTTGACACTTTTTATTGATAATTGTATTGATGATTGTATTACTAATCAGGCAATAAATTGTTTCCGAGTAGGTAGACAAAAATACTTTGAGCCAATATTTGCAATAAAGAACCTTCTTATAGCTGTCACTTATCTACACTCACATTGTAGATGGGGTGTATATTTGAGCTATGCATTATTAAAGGAGGGGGTTGGACGGGCTTTTGAGTGGTTGTAGATATAATGGCTTTGAAAAGTAACTAATATATTATATCATGAACTTTGAGCTAAGATATTTGCATGATAAAAGACTCATAAAACCAATTTTAGAATATTAAAATATTTATATAATTTATAAATATAATGTATTCAATTGGTTTAACTAATTAGATAATCTCCAGTGACTTATATAATATAATGTGATATTGTAAATGCAACAAAACCCAGGTACAGTGTAATTTAAATGTGAAGACATCTAGAAAAGTTATTAGATTGACTTTCATAGGAAGAACCTTATCTGACAGCTAGAAAAGTTACTAGATCTACTTTAATAGACAGAACCTTATCTGACATATATAAACGTTAGATCTATTTTCATAGTAAACACCTTATTTTACAGCTAGAAAAGTTACTATATCTACCTTTACGTATTCATACGTCTAGTTATGTTTTCTTCAGTGGTCACTTTTAATAGATATTATAAATACATAATAATAATAATAATAATAATAATATAGTAGAACGCTATAAATGTAGGCTACAAATAAAACATGTTTGTATTTTCTAAAAGGATCATCCTGGTTCCTTGTAAACGTTGTCAGCACTCAATAAGATCACCTCATTAATTAGCTGACCGGACTTGACGAGTAGACGGAATATCAGGCACAGAAAATACAAGACCATCCCAGGGTCTCTTAGCACCCCCCTGAGATTGGGCACCCCTAACTTCTACCCCTAGCCCATCATCCCTTACCATCCCACCAATCTGTATGTGTGTCACGATCAAAGATGACGTCACGGGATACCTTACCTCCATTACAACCTTCATCTCTACACGCTACGTGATATCTTCACACACACATATATTTTGTTGGACGTATGTACACACTGTTCCAAATAAAATATACACCATTTTATCACCATATCATACTACCAGGTTGGTTTGTACACATATGTACTAACTACTCTAGTGTGTTAGTGATGAGGAAGGCTGAATTTAGAGGAAGTATACACTTATTACATTTGCGTGGAGGGAGGGTGTGGAAATATATTTAGATAATAAAAACCTCATTGCACCCAACCAGGATCAGAACTCAGAATACCCATCATCGGTAGTCCAGTCTATTGCGAGAGTCATTCCTTGGGCCATTTTACCAATGAAGCAAAAGTAAATAGAAGAAACTAGTTCGGTTTTGGGTGAAGGATTTTATCAGCTAATATAATATTTGTTAACGGACTTACAATCAAAATAAATAATTAGGGTTTGTAATTTCAACACTAACGATATAACCAACATAATCTAATCGGTAGGAATAGAGAGAGAGTTATAAGATAAATGTACCCGCATCAACGTGAAGAGAGGTCGATAATTTCATCTTAAAAAATAGCAAGCGAACAATAACACCACCCCCTCTCCCCACCACACCTTAGTAACCACTCGGGCTATACACATGAATTAATTATTATTCTAAGGGAATGTGGACGAGAAAGATAGAATTTTAAAGAGAGTTTACCGGTTTTTGATTGGATGGAGAGTGAGAAACCATTAATGAAAATAATAACCTCAATAAATCGGACATGGGTTCGAGCCCCTACATCCCCCGTCACATGAAATATAAACCACGTGTCGGACCTTGCGACAGCCGATGCAGGTAGAAAAAAAAAGTGTTTTATTTTTGAGTTAGAAATATTTTTACCCAATGAAAGATTAAATATAAAAGGTTTTTTTGATTCTAACGTTGTTAGCTATTGTTGACAACCGCTGTCAACCTGACCAGGATACGAATTTAGATCTCCCTGTTGATGTCTATACAAATGTGTTATGAGATAAACAATATCTTTGACTAGTAATTTCCAGGTTGAACACTTTCAAGATTACAACACTTTTTCAATTGGATAAAATAGAAAAAAAATAGAAAAAAAATAGAAAAAAATAGAACATCACTTAAAAACGTTATTTGTAGAACTATTTTTATTATTAGTTCTGGTAAAATTTAGTATTTCTATAATGTCCACATTTCACAACAACGGACCTCATGTTTGGAGTTAAAATATCAAATGATGCAATACAAATATATTTAATAAATACAGTGAAAAGGAAGAATCTTCATATATTTCAAAATTCTAAAACCACTCGCCATCTTTGAAACATGTTGGTGAAAAAAACAACAACGGGAAACAAAAAAATAAAAAATAAAACAAAGAGCTTTAAAATTATCTTGCAACGACGAGGGTGCATAAAATGGAGATTCGCTTGATTTTTTTTCCACCACAAACAGCAATTTGT
The DNA here is from genome assembly GCA_902151445.1 of Timema monikensis. Taxonomy (NCBI): domain Eukaryota; kingdom Metazoa; phylum Arthropoda; class Insecta; order Phasmatodea; family Timematidae; genus Timema; species Timema monikensis. The sequence goes on along the minus strand of CABFVZ010000797.1, from coordinate 228,091 downwards.
AAGAGGATTGTTTCTGAGAGAATTAGAGAGCTTGTAACAAGTTGTTTCTCTCTTTCCACCCTTCTATCCCACACCCCTACTTTCTATTCCTACGAACCGGCCTCAAATCGGGTTGTCGTGGCTACTACAGCTCCAAGAGTTTTTCAAAAAGATTGGAGCACATGATTACGTATATTCTATGTCACACAATATGACAACATTGTATATATTTCAAACATACTCTATGACATCAGAAACTAGATAGTTCATTGCCGCACCTACAAAATTAGATCTACTTTTCATAGGAAGAACCTTATCTGACAGCTAGAACAGTTACTAGATCTACTTTCATAGGAAGAACCTTATCTGACAGCTAGAACAGTTAGTAGATCTACTTTCATAGGAAGAACCTTATCTGACAACTAGAACAGTTACTAGATCTACTTTCATAGGAAGAACCTTATCTGGCAGCTAGAACAGGTACTAGATCTACTTTCATAGGAAGAACCTTATCTGACAGCTAGAACAGCTACTAGATCTGTAGCCGTCACTTTTGTTAACTATTATCAATACCTATAAAATAACAACAATAATATAGTATAATGTCCACAAAAGTTGTTAGTATTTTCTAAATGTTCTCCCTTGAAAAACCTGACTGTACCCCCCGTACAACCGTGTCTGGGGCAGAACTTGTGAGCCAAGAGTTAAAAGTTGCTCTCATATTCTATGAAAGTGGGTGTACATGCTCTATCTATCTTTCCCAGCAAACAAGGACTTTACGAGAAAAGTAGCTTACGCAACAAACGATTGGGAACTACGGTTAGAAATATGTGAGGAGAAGGGACAAGTTATATAACTGTTGTATATATTACCAACTCACAAATAAATGAAATTATAGTTTTACATATATAGAATATTTCTTTTTCTAAATACATATTTTGTAAAAAAGTTTTTTTTTTTTACAATGGGGTTGATTTAGTGGTCACAAATTTTGTAAGAGTTACATTTCTAAAACACATGTAATATTATAATACTGTAATGATTATTACTTTCTTCTAGCACCACGTCTTACTACCCGTTCAAATTATATGCTTATGTAATAAAAATATTTAGCACCGCGTCTTACTACCCATTCGGGTTATACGCTTTAAGTACTAATTACGCTAATGGATTAGGAATTGGGAAGGTTGAATTAGAGGAAGTGAACCCGCATTTGCGTGGAGGGAGAGTGGAAAACCATTAAGGAAAAACCACCCCCAGTTCACCCGACCGAGATTCGAACCTCGATCTCCCCGTCCTCAGCAGTCGAGCTCAACACGATAAGCGCGTTAGCCAACTACGCCACCGAGGCGGGTAATAATTATACTAATGATGTTAGGGATTTGGAATATTATTTTTAAGGGAAATGTACCCCCGGTTGCGCGGAGGGAAAGTGGAAAACCATATGAGAAAACCACCTCAGTACACCCATCCGAGATTCTAACCTCTATGTCCTCGTCATCGGTAGTATAGTCTACTGAGACTGTAGCGCGTTAGACCATTCGACCACCGAAGTGGGTGGGATTACTACTTTAAGTATAGATAATTAGACAAGGTTGAAGTCGAAGTTCAATGTATACTTCAATTTGACTTCAACACTTCCAATAAAAATAACCTTCCTATCTTGAAAGCATTTCCAAGTAAGAAAGAACTGGTATAGTTTCTGAACATATTTGAGACATATCACTAAACATTAAACAGTATTTTAACACCGACTGGTGATAAATGACATATATAACGTAGATAGAGATAGATTCAGATATGTCCCCCTTGTCCCACCTGCCTCCTATTAGCAGTTTTTTTGTCAATATTTAAGCGGGGAGAAGAGAAAGGTGCGAATGATTTTGAGATAAGTAAATCGAAACAGTTTTTTTTTAGTTTAATTGAAAAAGTAAGTGAATAGTAAATACAACAATAAAGTACAACAATGTAATGATAGTCACGTCTGGTTGAAGGGACTGTGTAGAAGTGAGACCATTATGTCAGCAATCGCCTCTAATAGTAGTGTCAGACTTCTGTGCTGGCGGCCGGGGTTCAATCCTCGGTCCCAGCACAGATTTATCTGATTTCCAAACCCTGCCTTCACCTATGACAAGACGTGTATTAATCACAACTTGTGAATGTGGGGAATGCCAGGCCTCCACCATGGTTCGGATTCCACGTTAAACTGTAGGTCCTCCATTTCATCTCACAATCACCCTACCATTACACATTAGCGTAAGTGCGTATAACCCGAACGGGTAGTAAGACGCGGTGCTAATAATAATAATAATAATCTAATAGTACCTGGGTCGATGACCAGAAGGTTTACTTATCTCTGCCAATGCTCGCCTATGTCGGCGCATGGTTAGCCTTAATTCACAGATACGCGTTATTTAAATGTACCTCTGGTATTGGCTCTCAAAGTCTGAATTACATACCTTAAATATACGAGAGCTTCCCTCACTCTATAGTGAGAGCTCGTGATCAAAATTAACAATTAAAAAAAAAATTTATATCATTCCGCTGGTGAGACGAAATCCAAACTGTCTTTATCCAGACAAAAGACTGTCGTATTTAATCACTAGTAGGGAGTCAATTAGGTCTACCCTGCAATGGACTGGTCCCCGACCAATCAACAGCAATTAAGTCTTCAGGGTCCCAATAATTATAGTTTTAACACGTGCCGTAACACAACTTACTCTGCACTGAACTGGTTAAACATATTGTAAGCCACCTCGGTGGTTTCATGTTGAGCTATACTACCGAGGACGGGGTGATCGAGGTTCGAATATTGGTCGGGATAACTAGGGGTGGTTTTTTCCCTAAATGTTTTTCCACTTTCCCTCCAAGAAAATGCAGTTTCACTTCATTTAAATACACCCTTACCAATTTCTAACCCATTAGCGTAATTAGTACTTAAGCATATAGCCTGAACGGGTAGTAAGACGTGGTGCTAAAAAAAAGAAAGTATAATTTATGTTGTTTAATATTTGATGCTATTGTTTGGAACTAAATGTTGTTGCTGACTTTGCAGTGTTTATATCACAAAATGATGAAATACAACACAATATTTTATAAACTTCTTCAGTACAGTACTTGATAATTTTTAAAGCAAATTAAATTGGTTAAAACCGGTTTGAAACACGTAGCAAAAACTTCTAGCTTATAATCATCCCAATTCCCAAATTTGGATGTTATTTCTGTTAATTACCAGCTGCGGGCGTGAAACAGTCACCCCCCTCTCCCCTCAACAGTAAGGGACTTGACCAGGTTGGACGATTTAATAATTTCACTTAGACAAAATATTATTTATAAGTGAATCTAATGCTTCATGCTCGGTAAACATGTGGTAATAGCACTAAATGATGTGTGTGTTGGAACGGTTGTGTGAATGAATCGAGGTAAGTTAACTGTTAAATCAGCACATTGGTTATTAGAAGGACTGGTTAGTTCTTAGATTGTTTTGGTTATATGTAAGACCAGAAAAACTGGCCTTAACTTAACCAGACATAATAAATAACTACATAAAATAAATTAATTAAGTTTGGTTAGTACTGGCACACGCGTGAGACTAAACTAATATCTTCTGAGAAGACTTTAAAATGTTTTGCTTGTAAGACTTCCGGGACGTCTCGATGTTTACAAACTTGAATACCCTTTGAAATTTGAGACAGTTACTAGGGTAATTATAAACTGAGAAACATTTATTTCCTCACATATAAAAAGTATCGTAATCACGAAAATTTCGACCTAGAGATTAAGATGTCTCTTGACGTTTTATAGCTCAACCCCCCCCCCCTCCCCCTATAACGCCATAAGCTCAAACACGTGATTCAGTGAACCACACAGATAAGACACGTGAAACGAAATGATATAAATCTTTGTATAAATATATTAGGAAATTAAAACATCGTATTTCATCAGAGGGCATAGATATACATGAAATAATTTACACTGTTACAGAAACATATTTACTATTTATTATGTCCCTCTTCAACTTTCCATTTCCAAAAGCTCTATTAGAAAAAATATATTTATCTATAACTAGGAAAATATTGAATTTATAGAATATTATTTTAACTAAAAGTTGTTTATTTTTAAAATATCCTATAACTATGCAATGTAGATGACCTGTATATTATCTCCAAGAGCTGTGGCTATGTGATCAATATAATTGTACATTTCCGCTAATGCAAAGCACAATAATGGAAAGTCGTTTTCATGGAAAAGGAAAATGCACCATTTGGTTTTCAATGTTAAGGAATACCCGAATATAAATTTAACTCTAAATAATTATAGACGACTAGATAGCTGTTGCCCGCGGCTTTGCTCGCGTGGAAGTTGATTATATACAAATACGAAAATATACATATGTATTTACAGATTAATTTAAAATATTACGTTACGTTGATGACCATAACTTGACCTCAGATCAAAAATAATGCAAGTCCGATACAAACTTTCACCCCCTTTTTCATCCCTTATTAAATAAAATTTCCAAAATTCCTGAAACACGTATTTATTTGTTTTACGTCAATAACCGAAATACAAAATTTTGTTTATGTAACTTTCAAAATGACGGACTTTCATACATATTATCATACATATTATCATCCCCTATTTTGACCCCTTTGGGGTGGAATTTTCTAAAATCCTTTCTTAGTGGGTGCCTACATAACAAAATGAATATACAGTCCGAATTTCATGCTTGTAGCCTTGATAGTTTGCGCTCGGCGATGATGAATCAGTCAGTCAGTCAGTCAATCAATCAGGACATGTTATTTTATAAGTATAGATTTGGTGAAATTTTTTTTCTCTCTGTTTTCTCTTAAGTAAACCATCTTTAATTTCAGGGTTGGATGGATAATTACAAATATATCTGGGGAACCTTATGAAACACCTAAATACCAATCCTGGTCAGTAAAATCGGTTTGGCTTTGTCTTACTAACATACATACAAACAGACAGACGTCATTGTAGAAAATACCCACTTTTCTTTGGTTCAGGGGTTCATGAGACTTCAACAACCATCAAAATCTCAATTTAAATCTTTTTGATGACCACAATATTACCTCTCTCTCGGAGGGGTAGCAATAGGTTAAAAAGAGGTTCTTAAATACTGTCTATCCTTGAGGGTAGAGCTTAAATAGTTTGCGTTAGTTCGTCTAAGGCCATTAGCCCTGTCGATTGCAAGTTTAAAATGTATTTTGTGGAATGGTGGGCGGGAGGGTGAAAAGCGTGGCGTGGCTTCACAACTGATTGAAGTATCCTTCCACACCAACAAGAACAGATGGATCATGGACACGGTAGATAGCGCTAGCTACCGGACAGGTCTTGCGTAAAAATCATACATTTGTTAATGAAAGTTTTCTCGAGAATGAGTGAAATTTTTATAATAATATTTTCAACACCACTCCTAAGATAATGTATCAATGTTTATTAATTGTTACATTTCCTTATTTTTTGTTATGAAGCCGGCAATTTTTTATTGAAATATGTCAATTTTATCAATATTTGATCACTGTTAAAATTATAGAGGAGGTCTGTATATAAAAAGTATAACTTAATCAACATGATTCTATTATTGAACAAACCGTTTCCGAAAAGAAAATTGCAAAACAATAAACATTCTTGAAGATAACCGTTTTTCCCATGTCTTTGAATTTCCACGCCAAATGAAAAGGGCTTGTTATTAAGATGGGTTATCTTTGTTTAAACAAATAGAGGGGGGTAGGGATGAAAGTAGAGAACGTGGGGTAAGGCAATTTCTTTGAAGTTTTAATAAATTTTTTGTGTGTCTAAAAAAATAAAATCTTGCACCAGTAAATACTTTTAGTTTAATTTTCTACAATTTTTAATATAAACAGTTATTGAATATCTGTCATAAGAAGATAATCTAAAAATGATCAAAAAATAACCAATAAAATAATCTAAATATTCTAAAAAAACTACTTATTTTTTAAAAAAAGGACCTAAAAATATTAATCGTGATAAATGCACATGGCTAAACCAAACACGTACTTTACAAAAATGTAAGCAAAGAGGATACAAATTTCGTGGTCTACATTATTTTCAACTGACTGTTGAACAAATTTGTATTTGAATATTTATGCATTTTTAAAATATAGATATTATTAACAAATAAAATTACTCAACAAACGAATCAAAAATGCCTAAAATTGACTCTAAAATAATTTAAAATGTTTAAAAATGAAAAAAAAACCCTATAAAATATACATTTCTACAAAAAGGGGATGAGTAAAGATCGTATACCTGTGAATATTGCATGGGACGAAACATAAAACAAAGCTGAAATACCATGAAAATTTGGGCCATGCTCATGACAGATATTTGACAACTGTTGATATTACCAAGTGTAGACTTTTAAGATAAACGCATATATGATTATTTGAGATACCGGTATTTAACGTGCCCTTACTCAGCCCACTGATTATATCAGCGCACGACTTATAAACAAACTTTAAACTAGGACAGACTGAATATCCAACCCCGATGGCCATTAATTTATCACTGTGAAATCGAAAATAACATTTCGCATTATTATAAGAGTAAAATTACTGTCATGCTAGGAATTGAACCCAGGACTCTAAACTCAGTAGATAAGACACGCTACCTACTTAAATAATGTGTCGGGCACGTATCTGCTGAAACATTTTCTGTCAAAAAGAGTTATTTTGTTATTAAAATTATATTATACTATTATAAAGCCACACGGCTGACTCACTTCCAGATGAGCTAGAATCTTTAAATTTGGCAAGTTTATAGTTTCTAGCCTGTAACCGACGGTAAAATTCCAAAAAGTTAAATAAAAATATAATTTAACCCCCGAAGAAAATTCAAAATGTCGGCGCAACTTTAAAATCGGTTCGGACCTTTCTTTGGAGGTCTCTTGTGGCTAAACGGTAAAACCTGTCAAAAAACTGCTCTGTAATTACATTAGTTTACATCCACTTGCAAAGAAAATTATTGGGGGTTTGGGGGCGGAGCCCCCAACGAGCAATGCGAGTATGTAAACATCGGCTCTCTCTTCCATCCAAGATTAATCTCAACATGTCTGCCATGCGGGTTGCTTGTAATCTTGGTGGGACTGCCCTTCGCGACAAACTAGGCCTGCCATTACAAAAGACGTATGATCATGCTTGCGACATTCAAAACCCGCTATAAGTCGTAAAAACCTCCTTTTCCCCCCTCCTCCCCCCTCCCTTTTTCACAGCTCTGAAACTGATAAAATAACGAGGGAAAGGTATTCTAGCAGGCAGTGTGAGCTCTTCATAGCTTTAGAACGTCACTTTGTTAGAAGGCGGCGGTTTCTACAAGTGACATGTTCTTTTGTTACTTTCCACAGACGGGACAGGAGGGTGGGTTATGGTGGGAGGGTAAGATGTGTTCTAGTGTGTCAGCTTGGGGAGAACCCTGGAATCGATAACTGCCTGCTTGAGGGGAAGGGAGAGTGATAGGGGTGAGCTAGGCACCCTTCTAGGAGATGTAAGTCTTCTGACATGTTCGGGGGTGCTGCCATCTGGGTGGTGGGTGGGTGGTTCTCTACGAGGGGTGAGAGACTTCAAGATAGGGGAGATTCGATGGGCTTTTTTTTTTTTGTTTTCTAGAGAGTTTATCTATCTATCTAGCTATATTTTTTTAAACTTAGAGTAAATATAAGCTGAGAGAATTTATTTTTATCTTTCTTATACAGATAAAGTATTGTAATTTTTTTCTCTCGTAATTATTATGTACCCAAAGTAAGAAAAATGTGTTTTATAATTATTTTTTTCCCCTATATCTGTCTGTCCTTATGTTTGTGCTCATGTCTGTCTGTCGAAGCACGGAAATCACACTCAGCACACTTAATGGATTCACTTGCGCAGCTTGATAAAAACAAATCCACTCATGACATTCATCAACCAAATAACTGATGACGATGATAATAAAAAATACAAATGATAATAGTAATAATAATAATAATACCTATTAAATATTATAAAACAAAATTCTATGCTTTTGTATAAAAATCATAATTTTTTTAAATATTTACTAATATATCCATCACAATTTCTAAAAATGGGAATATATTTATAAAAATGTAGGTATTCTATATTTTTGTATTTTTTAATGTTCTGATTTAGTTTGTCTTCATACTATTATCCAAACGGCTATCAATTAAAAAACTATAAATATCTCATAGTCCTAATATAATATCCCTCATATTATTTGTTCTTTCAATTTAAATAAACCTTTAATCGTCTTCTCAAAAGAGAAGATAAGGTTGGTTTTTCATCAAAGTTTACAACTTTTGATTTACTCAAATTTGGATGCATGATCTCTAAATTATACTCTTCCCATCAATATCACACGAGCGTGATTAAATGCTGAAAACCCAAAAGGCAATAATAATAAGCTAAATTAATCTCAAATAAACACATTAATTAATTGTAAAAGGTCTATAAACCAAATAATATTTATAGAACATATAAATGAGAAATAATTTTAGTTTGGTGAAAATAAATGGGTAAATAAAATTCAATTTTCATAGGAAAGACTATAAGTGAAAGCTATAAAGGTTACTAGATTTAATTTCATAGGAAGAACCTTGTCTGACAGCTAGAACAGTTACTAGATCTACTTTCATAGGAAGAACCTTAACTGACGGCTAGAAAAGTTACTAGATCAAATTTCACGTATTCATACGTCAAGTTATGTGATCTGCAGCTGTCACCTTAGATATATATTATCAATACATATGAAATAACATAAACAATACAGTAAAATGTTATACATTTTGACAGCATATATAAATATGTTTGTATTTTCTAAAATGCCTTCATATGAACATTGCAACGTATTGAATCTTCTCGTACATTTTTAAAAACTGTCTGAACCCCGCTTTCAAGCGACCCTGTGCGTTTGGTCGGTGAGGGGGAGTGTAAAAATAAGGGCTGTCGGCAGCGGCTCGCCGGTATGAAAGGGTTAACTGACCAATCGTTGAGTTAGTGCCTGGATGCGACGCCAGATAGCAGAGCGGTGTTGTTTCCATCATCGTGTCTACAGATTCGCACCTCTCGCGAGTTTGGGTGCGTCGTGTTTTATCCACCCGCTTGGTTTATACCATCAGGTCGGGAGATGGGGGAGGCTGAGTTTATAGAAAACGTCCCACCATCTGCGTTAAGGGAGGACGATAAATCGTCTAGGGAGAAACCCAACTCACAACACCTGATTGGAATTTAAACACCAATATTCCTGTCGTTGGTAGCCCAAAGTATGGCGTTCATGACGCCTTAGACCATGCAAACATCTATAGGTGTATTCCTCGTATACAATTAGTGGCACTAATAGTTAAAAAAAAATTAAATGGCAGAGTCCTGCTGATAGGGGTGTATTGTGAGTTCAACTTTTCTCCATTAAAAAAAATTCCAGGACACCCTCGACAGAGATTCAAGATCTGTTGATACTAGAATGTGCAGAAAACTAAAAACCCTATGTTACTACTGGAGAAATATTGTATCTATATTTGCCAAAATATTCAATTCTATAAAAACTGTAGAATTACTTGCGCTCCCTTCGGCCGCATCTTAAACATTTCTTGGTATACTGAGTTATGTCACGAGTTCCTGAATAATTACATTAAGTTCTTTCATATTCACATTTTGTAAGAGAGCAAGGAAGTACAATAAAACCATAAAAAAAACACAAGCCGAACGTCAATTACGAACCCACACAGTCATAATATTTCCAGTCCCCGCCCTTATCATTGGCTGCAATCCATCCTGACAGTTTAGACCCACCAAAAGGGAGGGGGGGCACACTTGAGTAACCAACTAACTGTACAACCAAAATCACTATGAAGAAGTTTCAGTGCAAAGGACTTTAGGTATATTATTGACCATTATGAATTCTCCAAATTAAATCCTATTAATTAAACAGTTAAAATATACTCTGATGTATTTACTTTATATAGGTAATTAATCTTAACTTATTAAGAATATCTTAATTGTGTGTATTTTGGGAAATTTAAAATTTTCGCTAATCCGACGGACCTTCAGTTCCACAAATGTCGGATTGGCGAGAGTCTACTGTACTATAATTTATAAAATAAGTTTCGTTTAATTCACGAGGTCAGAGTGTATCCCTGGATCCTCATAGTTAGATTCTGAAGTGCTAACCATCACACCAATCTTTGTGAGTCTAACTCCCTGTTCTGTCTATACGCATTTGTTCAATATAGTACTTACTACACCCAACCTGGATTCAAACCCTGATCTCTCCGACATCAGCAGTTCTATCTACTTCTAGCGTGACGCCTTAAACCACTCGACAAACGGAAAGGGTTTGGGTGAAAGTTAGGGCAAGTCCACTAAAAACTGAACAGGTAATGAATGAGTAATATGAATCTTATTTTAAAGGTTAGTCTTCCCGCTACCTGTGACCGACGCCTCTAACCACTCGACCAACCCTGCGTTTGGGTGCAAACATTAAAATCGACGCCTTGGTTTGTTGTATCGAGAACACCGTGGTTAATCTCGGCCTACAAGACGTTCTCTATGGAACCAAAGGGAAGCTGGGAGTGGGTCCTAAGACTCCCGTTCAAGACTTAACGGAGGGATTAACGGCTGGATTAAACTTAACTCCAAAGAGGAAATATAGTACATTCCCAACTAGCTTGTTGTTGGCCCTTCCCTGCCTCTGTACAGATAGGGGCAAAACTATATTCCTTATTCGCGTCTTATGAAACATAAATAAAGTCTGTTCAGCGTAGGAATTGATTTCTTAAAGGCCTTTTTCCTTACCAGAAAACTATTATATAGTAGGATATTGGTAGGAAAAAAGACCTTTCAGAGAGTAATTCCTACCGTGAGTGGAGTAACCTCGGCCGTGGTCAAGACGGTTTGATGAGGAAGTGGTGTGCTATTGGATTGATTTCCAAATGAGGTGACTTTAGTTCGACCCACTTCGGTGGTCACACGGTACAGTATAAGGTGTTCTTCCCTGCAACTGACTAAACTCCCGATGACGGGAAGATCGGGTTTCAAAGCCCAGTCTGGTGGTTTCATCTGAATGGTTTTCAACTCATCCTCCACGGGAATGCGGCTGCACTTCCTCTAAATTCAACCTTCTTTATAATTAACACATGAGCGTAATTAGTAAATTAGTATGTATACGTATATATAGTTTGAACGGATAGTAAGACGCAGCGCTTAAAAAAACACTTTAGTTCGAACTTCAGTTGGGATTAAATTTGGTACTTTAAAAAAAAACTATTAAATGAAGACTATTGAAAACGTTTTGATAAATTTTAATAATCATTAAAATATATAAAAATAATCTCCTAAAAAAACTATTAAACTTATATCAATTTTAACGTTGTCGAATACATTAAACCACGACTCGATACGTTTTCTGGTTAGAGGTAATATTATGATCTAACTTCCCGGTTATTCAAGAACGAGATAGTGTTCTTGAGAGCAGATATTCATGTCCCACAGACTGTACACCATCAAAGGTGAGATTAGTATCACCGGAGAGGGTTGGGGGGGGGGAGGGGGAGGGAGCTACAAACAATGTTGCTAGCACGCTCATCCTAGATGCGAGCTAAGATGTTACAACTTTAACGAGAGGATTAGCGCCTGTGTTCAATTGGTTAGTGCACCTTCTTCTACCTGGCTTTACTGCGCCTGGTTAGTCTTTGAGAGGTGGTTTAGCGGGAAAAGGGGGGGGGGGGGGCGGTTTGTCTTTTAACAAACCCCCCCCCCCCCCCCCCCCCCCC
>CABFVZ010000797.1:169085-198563 GCA_902151445.1 Timema monikensis | reverse complement strand
GGGGGGTGTTTATTAGTTAGGAAAACTAGATGAAGATTCATTGAAGATTTCTCGTTTCATGTTAAAGGGGTTTTTCTTCTATGCAAGGAAGTGTGAAATTTTGGAAACAATTCAATGAAGTAGAAAATTACCCATTTTCTTTGTAGACACTTTAAACGAAAATTTTAATGAACAATCAAAACGTGGTATAAAGTTCTAGGCTCATTTATATTTTTTATATGGTTTTTGCGAATAAGTTATATACACATCTAAACAAGGCAAAATGGTTCGTTATATACTCATTAGATGTAATTTTACTAAACATTAATTGAGGTAATTTTCCAAAAAACACTTATTATACTTCAAATAAATATTATTATTAATATAATTTGAATTCCTTTATCCATAATATGAAGATATTGATTACATGTGTTATCCTCAAAAGAAAGGTTGGAACACATTTTTCACTAATATATCTTGATGAATAATAATGTTTTGGTTCAAATTATTTTTTAATAGGTTAACCAAAAATTAAATATGTGCAATAAATTCTTAGCAATAATAAATTGAATTAAATATGTAATATATTTCAAGTTACACTTTATTCCTGTTCAAAAATACACAAACTTTAAACAAATGTATATTTTATTACGATTTTTCTATTTATTAATTTGAACCTACGAAGAAAAACGTTCTCATGTCACTTATTAATAATATTTATATAATTATGTATATTTGATATAATTCATTCATTATAGCATTCATTCATTAAGTAAGGTGTTAAATAAATTAATTTGGATCTGGTTGTTAAGTTTTTTTGTATAATTATGTTGGAACTGAGTGACGAATAAGTTTTATTATAGATATCAAATATATTCTAATTAAAATTTTAAGACTTATTATATTTGCTCTAATCAGATACTTTCTAGAATTTTTTGATCTTCAATATTGTTAAGGTTTCAAGGGCTCAAGGATTCTAAGATTGAAGGAACCGAGGATTCAAGGATTTTAGGATTCAAGGGTTTTAGGTTTCAAGGATTTGAGGATTCAAGGCTTTGAGAAATTCTGAGAAATTCGAGGGTTTGAGGGCTAAAGGTTTCGATAGTTTGAGGATTTGAGACTTCTAAGCTTCAAGTGTTTTAAAATTCGAGGATTTGAGAAATTTGAGGGATCAAGTAGGCCTACGTCATCCCTATAATCAATATATATGATCTAGTAAATTAGGAATTAAAGGAGAAATTTTGATAAAATGTATCATCATTAGTCTGGGGAGATGATAGAACATGAATATGAGAAATAAACCCCTTCTAATGGCCTCATTTAGGCTTAGAATCGAAATGAAGGACCTCCATAGAAAAGGTAAGACATGCTCGTAGAACACAAAATTAATTAATTAACTCTCTTAATAATTTATGATTTCTTAAGAGATGCAATAGGAATAACTTGAAAATAAATCAGGTATTAAACTTGATAACATTTAAATTTAAAAATAAAATAGTTAAAATATTCCTAAAATATTTGTTCCAAATGAAATCCAACATACAGGTTTCTAAACATAATTTTAATTCATTAATCCAATAATTTTAAGTTAAATTGTTTTTTTATTGATACTTTTAATGATTGACATTTGGAACCAACTGATTATTAATGCACATGACTTACAAACTAATAGACACGGTACCCACCCAATAGTCCGTTAGTGTGAAAAGGATGAACCAAAATTTTACAAACTCCGGGAACCAAACCCAGGCGCCAAATTTATTGGTGATGGTCCATGACTTGTGGTCAAGATGGCTTATGGGCTTCAAAGCCTGCATGGGCTCTTATCCTGGTTTGATTTCCCATAACTTTAGGGTTTCGGAAATCACTGAAAGTCTTCTAAGATGTTCTTATAGAAGTGTGACCTATGTGTCAAACACCGGTTAAAGCGATGTTCTTATAGAAGTGTGACCTATGTGTCAAACACCGGTTAAAACGATGTTCTTATAGAAGTGTGACCTGTGTGTCAAACACCGGTTAAAACGATGTTCTTATAGAAATGCGACCTGTGTGTCAAACACCGGTTAAAACGAGATTGATATGAAAATGAATCGAGTCCTTAGGTGAATTGAAATAAAGCTTTTTGTAAATGTTGCAGGCATCGCCCACCATCTCGGCATGGATCCCCATTGGGGGCCATTCGGGCGGAGCCCTGCGTATCCCCCGCACTACCTCGCCCCTCATTGTGGGGCTCCCCCTGGTCTCCACCCCCCTCATTTCCAACACGTGCTGACCTTGCACAACAACCAGGAACAGCCGCTGACCTCGCCGACAAGACTTATGTCCTCTTCAGGTAAGACTGTGGCCAGATTGATATTCTCTTCTAGGTCAGCAGGTGAGAGTATGGTCAGACTTATATCATCTCCAGGTGAAACTGGCCAGACTTATCTCCTCTTCAGGTGAGCAGGTGAGATTATGGCCAGACTTCTCTCCTCTTCAGATGAACAGGTGAGATTATGGTCAGACCTATATCCTCTTTAGGGCTCATCTTCATCTTAAACTACGATAAACTATGATAAGAATCCAACATCCTAGTCGTCACAGCCAGGACTTAGCGCTTTGGATGGGCTTTTGGTGGAGGATAGATAAACTACTCTTCAGCTTGTCAAATAAACCGCCTCAGTAGCTTCATGGTCTAAGACCTCCTCTCACAATATAATGACGAGGAGATCGGTGTTCGACTGCCGTGTACTGAGGGTGGATCTTAGCTAAATGGTTTACCACGCTTTCTCCATACAAATGCGGTTACACTTACTATACATTTAACCATCCTCATCCTTAAAACATTATCATAGTTATTGAATATATTTGTTGAGTAGAACCCTGGTCATATCATGATCTTGTTCCAGTCCCTGATCATCACAGCCGAGCCTCGACCGACGCCCTCGGACCGATCAGCATCAACGTGCTCCCTAGCACCCCCAAGACCAACCCTCCCGCAAGCAGGACCTCTTCCACCCCGCACCCTCCTGAGACGAGATCTAGCCCCTCCACTGACGGCGTCGTCGGTTTACTCACCACGGCGTCGCGGCGTCGCCACACCTCCAGAACGAAATCGTTCTCCACCCCTCTGGAGGACTCCGACGCACCTCAATCATCCTCTTCCTCATCGTCGACGACGGCAATGACGATAGACGCTCGCCAGGCTTCGGCGTCCTCCCCTGTCACTCCCCCTAGCAGCGTGAGATTCCCGAGCAGCCCCACGGCGCTGAGCCACCCAGGGCACCACTTCGGGAGTCTGCACCACCATCACCCGCTCCTAGGGGCGCACCCGCACACCCAGCACTCCGCCTACCTCAACGCCGCGGCCGCCGCCAGCCTCTTCCTCAACACCCCGCTGCTCCCTCCGACGTCCCAGTGGCTGTACTCACAGCTGTACGGTCCCGCGCACCAACTGCACAGCCACTTCCACAACGCGGACCTGCAGAGCGCGGTGGCCCTCCATTTCCACAACAGGGGCTCAGGCCTGCTGGCGTTCGAGGCGTCCAAGAGACACCGCGACCTCGACACGGACGATGACGCTTCAGAGGATCACGAGAAGAGCGGCGTCAAGATATCGGATGTTGACTCTGTGGGTGTGACGGAGGCTGCCGGTGTGGGGCCCGATAAGGGGCCGGTCAAGACCGGTACCGGGGACAATAATAACAGCAGTAACAGTAACAATAACTCGGCATCGGTGTCGGTGAGCAAGGAGATATCTCCTCCATCGGCCGTCGAGACGGTGAAATCCCAGAGACATTCTGACGTGTGGCGTCCATATTGAGTGTGAGATACCAAACAAGTTATTATATCAATGTGTATGGTCGCATCGGGACGTGGGTCATAGCCCTGACAGTTATTTTATACTCAGATATGTGAACATGCTTCATTAATGTATATTGTTATTCGGAGATAAACGTTTGAAGGTCACTTTTAAAAATGTTTTTAGTCGTTTAAAAAAAAACGAAACTTTTTAATACATATAATTTAAGTAAATCATAATTACCTACAATCAACAACGCTGATTACTGGATCCCTTCAAAAAAATTGATGCATTAATTTTTGCTACAAATATGCCTCTGATATAATCTCTACATATTTAGTCAGAAAAAACTAATAGTATTTATATAAAATAATAAACTCTTTTTTATACTATGTCCTGACTTATTCACACTATAACTTTATAATTTAAATAATATTTTTAATAATTTTAAGCAACTTAAGAAAAAATACACCATTTTAAGGTTCGTAAGTCACGTGGTAGACTTTATAGTCCAAATAGTTTTTTTTTTTCAAACCAAATGAATCATTAACATTTTAGGTTTGAAGTTTGAAGATTAGAAGTTCCTTTCAAAAACTAGGTTTTTCTCAAGGAGATTTAATCTAATTCTTTTTAAAGATGATAACATTTTTTTATCGAATCTTAGAACGTAATGTTCTATAGATATTTTTAAAATTTCTGTAATAAACTTAACAGACACATTTTTTAATTTAAAATATTTATATATAATATGATATTTAAAAAAATACATAAAATTTTATCAGACTTATAAATTTTTATAAAATTAATATTATAAAATTAAAAGTTATATATCTTCAGTTTAACTTTTCTATAATTTGATTTACCTCACTATAATAAAACATTCAATAGGCTAAGAAAATGAGTAATTTAAAAAAGCTATCAGTAAAAATTATAAAAATATGTATATATACTGACGAAAGTAAGGTTACACGGCTTGTAGGAGACAAAAAAGTAATTCAATCGTAAACTTAAATTATAATATACAGTAGCTAAATACTTTTAATAGAAGTTGTTTTACATTAGTCATTAAATTCATACAATAATATAGAATTTATTTTTTGTCTTTTGTTCTCATTTAAACAACAACAAATATATATTAATTGTCATTTAAAAACAGGTAGTTTGGCCATATTTTTAACAGAAAATTACTTTAATAAATTGAGGTTAGATCAAAACATTTTTTTAATAACATGAATAATTTCTCCTCTTAGGAATAACTGCAAAAAGGTTTAAAAACAAAGGATAACTAATTTTATAATATAACATTAATATTAACTACGCCTAGCTCTATCATGAAATTAATTCAAAACAACACCGACATAACTATTTATATATTTATTGATCATACCTAATAATAGATTGTTTAAGATCAACCATTCAACAAAACACAACTCCCAGAGTAGCCTTCCTCGTGTTATGGTTTTCAGAGCCCCTAGCTTATTATCATGAAGTCCAGGACTCGATTCCCGGCTGGTACCTTGGGAAATTTCCCCAAAAATAGTTACTACCCTAACGGTCAACATGGTTTAGTTAATTAGGCTTAAGTTAGGTTTAAGTGTATACATTGTTTCCACACCCTCATACTCACTATCTCCATAAACTCATCTCATCGGGACAAAGAAAGAGTCTCCATGGAAAATATGTACTATTAGTACATTAGTACGTCCCCTGGACAATGGAACGTTAGTACTGGCTAGTCTTCAAGCAAACTGAGCTTCAGATTGTTATAGCATAGACACGCCATTATTATTACTAAACCTACGTAGTCAGACCAAATTCACTTTGTTATCTGATATTTTTAAAATGCCTTACTAAGCATTGGGGTGTATTAATACGTGTCTTATAGTTATTAATCTTAACCCAAGACAGCATATTTAGCAATCAAAGATGGGGAAACATTTCATAATAGAGCGATTGAGTATATATAACTCATTAAAATTAATTTCGTTGATAGGTGATAAACTCTTTTTAATATCTTGCAGTGAAAATAAACGATTTTTCAACTTGCTTTCCAACTTTGTTAATAGTCTATACATTACCTGTAATTTAGAATATAATGTTAAATATTTTTATAGTTTTTAAAAAATATAAAAATAATGCTAAATATTTTTATATTTAAAAAAAATAAGGTAAGCAAATGAATAAATCTTCCATTTCCAGAATTAATTCCCAAAAATGTTTATCACATTTTCCTGATATTTTTAACTTATGCTATACAGTTTAAAGGCAGGGACTTAAAGAAAGATGAAACTTAATACAAACAAAATTTGATAAAATAAATTTAGCAAATTAATGTTGATATTTTGTTGATAGGCAAAACCAGGGTTAGTTGCAATGGGTGAACGTTTCAACAAATCATTTTTATTTAAAAGATTTTTTTGATTTTGTGCGAGCTATGTAAGTGTTCTACGTTCATCTAATATTTATTTTTTGTTAGGCTATTATATTTACTAATATTTGAGTCCATTATCATAAAAGAACAAATTCGTTTGACGTTTGTCTGATACTATAGTTTATCTATACAATTTTATAGTTTGGATACCAATAAACTATTTTGAGGCTACGCAACGATTGTTGCACCTTACTCTGCATACGTAGTAATAGTTGAATATTATTTGTATATATTAGTTTCAAATAAAATAAATATGAATATTAACAGCTTACTGACATACTAAATCAGAAATATCACATTTCTAGCATACACGAGAATGAATAAAAAATAAACCAGGCTTAAATAAATAAATTAACAATGAGTTTGTAAATTATGATGATATTATTTAGTTTAGTTGTTTATCAACATATTATAACAAATGTTTACAAATCAATTTATAGTTTGGGCTCTATGTTTTTATGTCAATACTAGCTTTTACCCGTCGCGGCTTCGCCCGCAATAATTGATACAATCTTTTAATTTTTATCTAAACTGTTTTGGTCATAAATCAAACTTTATTTTTTTCAAATATCTATGCGTTTTTCTTTGTTCTAGCTGTAAATAATTTTGCCGTATTTTAATGTTCACTTTTAAATATTTCGTAATAAAAGAAATATATATTATTTAAGTTATCAATTATAAATTTTTTATTTTTTATTTTTACCATCATAATTAGTAAGATAAATAAATAAATGAAATAATATTTTGTTCGAAATATATAGCTAAAAGAATCACATACTTATTATTTATTAGTATGAAACTACTTCACACTAATTACTATTTACTTTAGTTACAAAATATTAAATCTCAAATTCTTTAATAATATCATTTCAATCACATTATAATCATATATTTATTATTATTTAAAATCAAAGGTTGAGAATAGCCCTATTTGTTATTCCAGGACATACTCTATCAACGTACTAAAGTTTCATTCGAATCCGTTCAGCGGTTTTGGCGTGATTGAGCAACAAACATCCAAACACACAAACTTTCGCATTTATAATATTAGTAAGATATAGCGTTGGTTATCTTTTCTTAAAATCCACTATTTTACAGTACCTTACGTCACCAACAGCCCAAAGAGACATTGATACACATTATAATTAAAAAAAAGGAACCTACACATCTTCATATTTTAAATCCCAGAGACCTTAGAAAAAGCCGCATCAGAAGAAGAAAAACTAAAATTTAAAATATCTTTCAAATAATACGCAAATAATAGAAATACAACAAAGACTAAAATAAAACCAGAGAAAAGAACATAACTTTTGAATATATCTCAACGGATTAATGGTCAAACAAATTGTTTGGTCTGCAATAATAAATATGGCGAGAGCCTTAAAGAGTGGGCTCAATGCAGAGTTTACAAAATGTCGATCCATTGGCTGGGTATGAAAAAATACAAGTTTCACATACGTTATCTGTTTATCTAATGAATATGATGAGTTTGATGATTAAAAATATGTATTGTTGCAACATACACCTACTGGTGTTGCAGCACGCCTCTCTAAAGGGGACAATTGCAACATATACAGTCTTTAATTCGAAATAGTTTTGCCAAAATAAATAAAAACATATTATTGAACAGACACTTTCAAACAATCGGAAAATGCTATAGTTCAAACCTGTTTAAAAAAAAATCAATATTATTGATCGAAAAATAAAAAATAAATGTGAAGAATGTTGCAACATACCATCGTCTCCCCTATTCATAGCATCTAACAAAAGTGACGGCTACTGATAACATGACTTGACGTATGAATACGTTGAAGTATTTCAAGTAACGTTTCTGTCAGTCAGATAAGGTTTATGTCATACAAATTGGGCTGTAACGTTATTTCTTTGACGCACCGCGTGCGTTCAGAGCTAACAGTTGAAATTGTCTGAAAAATAACTGCACCGTTTACGTTCCAAGAACTAGAATGAAACATCTCACAACCTCACATATAGAAACATCTCGCAATCTCACATATAGAAACATCTCACAATCTCACATATAGAGACATCTCAAAACCTCACATATAAAAACATCTCACAATCTCACATATAGAAACAAGTGAGACACTGTCACTTGGAGATTACTTACCAAAATTAGGACGGAAAGAAAGAGAAGATTAGTCAAGATGTTTTTCAATAACTCTATTACAAAGAGAGTCAGTTAAAACAAATCAAATATTATTATTATTATTATTATTATTATTATAACCGCGTCTTACTACCCATTCGGGTTATACGCACTTACTCTAATATGTAATAGTAGGGTGATTGTGAGATGAAATGCAGGACCTACAGTTTAACGTGGGATCCGAACCACGGTGGCGGCCTGGCATTCCCCACATTCACAAGATGTCTTGTCAGAGGTGAAGGAAGGGTTTGGCAAGCGGATAAATTTGTGCCGGGAACGAGGGTTGAACCCCGTACCCCCCAACACAGAAGTCAGACACATTTACCCCTAAACCACCAGGTCACCCAAATCAAATGTTGATTTGGTCAATATATCTAGTTTAAATTTCTACACATAGTAGACTTGCTCATTTTCAATATCTGTCATGGCCATAGTGACTTGAATATAAACCACTTAAACGAAGATAAAAAGTCCTGCTGAAATTTAGCGATAATGGTTGATATCACCTTGTATTGATAATTAAACTTAACGTAACTACTAGAGGAATATTTTCGTTACTATGGTAAAAAAAGTCATTAAAATTAAAAAAAAGGAAGAAAAAAAGTTTATCTTAAGATCCCTTCCACCCCAACCTAAATTGCTTGTGAGTTATTTATTTATATTTAAAATTCTGAAGTGCTGTCGATAAATATTAAAGATACATAAAAAACCCTACCCTTTACATTACAATTACTTGGCTGAAAAATAAGATTCACTATGTTCCCATATATAGGACTTATATTTACAAATATTCACAACATACTAATCACACGTCTTGAATTGTGGCCAGGTTAAGCAGAGCTTGTTGAAACTATATTTGTGATATGTTCTCTCCCACTCTGTTCCCATTTGACCAATGAGTGTTCTTCTGAGTGATGTGTTTTCTCCAAGTCTGGACCCATTTGACCAATGAGTGTTCTACTGAGTGATAATAACAACTATTCACAGGTGCAGTTTAAATTAACTCTGCCTACTCTGGAAATAAGTCACGCCACGCCATTCCATCATACCAATATCAGTTTAAATAAAACAT
Organism: Timema monikensis; assembly: GCA_902151445.1. Taxonomy (NCBI): domain Eukaryota; kingdom Metazoa; phylum Arthropoda; class Insecta; order Phasmatodea; family Timematidae; genus Timema; species Timema monikensis. Next base: position 189,133 of record CABFVZ010000797.1, on the reverse strand, counting down.
TTAATTCTGTATACATGACAAAATTAATATCCAATTTACTAATTAATTTGTATTATAATAACTTGACCCGAGGTATATTCTCGAGTGTTAAATCTCAATGGAATTGTAATTATGAAACCAAATTATCAATTAATTACAATTTGTTGGACATATAGATGTTATTAATGTTATTGTCACCTTAAGGCCCTTGGCCCTATCGATTGCGAATCTAAAGCATATTTTTTGGGATGGTGGGCGGTAGGGTGAAAGGCGTGGTGAGGCTTCACAACCGACCAGAGTATCCTACCACGCCAACAAGAACAGATGAATCACGGAAACCGTAGATGGTGCTAGCTACCGGACATGTCTTGAGGAAAAACTATACATTTGGAAATGTCAGTTTTCTCGAGAACGAGTGAAATTTTTATGCTAATATTTTCAACGCCCCTTCTAAGATAATGTATCAATGTTTATTAATTGTTACATTTTCTTATTTTTTGTAATGAAGCCGGTAATTTTCTATTAGATATTTAAAAATTAATAATATTTGATCACTGTTAAAATTATAGAGGTGTATATATAAAAAGTATAACTTAATCAACATGCTTCTATTCTTGGACAACACATTTCCTAAAATAAAATTCCAAAACAATAAAAATGATTGAAAATAACCACTTTATCCTATGATTCTGCATTTGCACGTCAAATGAAAAGGAACAATCGCCTTAAAATGATCTTTATTTGAGAAAAACCTAGTTTCAAATACCTATGATAAATACATCAAACTTCAATGTAAAACAAAATACAGACTATTTATTGGATATTTTAAAACTCATGTGAATGTTCTTGAACTAAGTGTTGGCTTGTAAGCCGTTTCCAAGGAACTATATCTAAACAGAACTGTACTAGTAGATTGTACCTACTGATTCATTATCAAAATTGATCTGTAAGACCAATAAACACACATTATTTCAAGTGGGTTTTGTCAAATTAATAGTAAGAGAGGGAGTGGTAAAAACATACTAGTACAGTCCTATCAAGTATAGCTTGCCCTGGTAACAACCCACGAGTCACCACTGTTATCCATTCATTCTGTATAGTTTGTTTATTTCAATGGCAAGCTCAGTATGATAAAAATATTTTCTTACATAGTTAATACCAGAATACTCCATAAAAGTGTATCTTGAGGTTTTACTCATTTCATTATTTAAATATTTAAAATACTATTTAAAAAAAATCAGTTTTATAGTTTAAAAAATAACACATTCTTTTTAATGTTAATAAAATATGTAGTGATTCTATTTAACTTTAATTTTTAATTTTTTTTTATATTTCATCAGTTATTTGTTATGTTAGGATCGTTTAAATTTTAGTAAGCCTGTGTGAATCTAATATTTTAAATTTCGAATCAAATATTATTTATGATGGGAATTTTAAAAATCTAAATTGATTATTTAATAATTAAATGTTATAAAATACAATTATAATATTAGGATTAATTACAATAAAGATTTTAATTGAGTTAATTGAAAAAATATTGTAAATACAATGTGACCATATTAATAACTATATTTTAAATAACATAATATTGAAATTTCGAATACCATACAAATCTTTCAAATAATAAGATTTGTAATTTAGAATTGTGTTCGAATCCTAACAAGATTCAGATTAGAATTCTAAATTTTGCAACTTCACAACTTCACACAGGGCTTACAGTTTAGGATGATTCATCTTTATTTATTTATTATATTTGATATTACAAATTGTATAAGACATAATTATTAATAAAACATATTTTATTTATTTATAAATGTATTTGAATAAAGTGTTTCTTTTTTTTTTTTGTGGATAAGACTTTACCGGGTGTATTTTAAATCATTAATTAATTTACAACGGACTCCTTAAGTGCGAGAACAATATTTAAAATAAGACTCAATAATAAACGAAAATTAAATAACAGAGTCTGAACTTTATTATTACTATAAAGGTTGTAAAATACTACCATCAAATAGTATTATTGTAATATATTGTAAATAATCATTGTATTATGTACACTCACATTAAAACGTCACGAAGAGAATGGGTCGTTTCATTGAATTATTACCTACGATCATGAACTGTTGTTCTTGTAAAACCTTTATGCTGACCACGGCAGAGAGCTCCGAGGCGATCGGGTTCAAACAAGTTGGTAAGAATCCTGGTGAATATTATTATTATTATTATTATTATTATTATTATAAGCACCGCGTCTTACTACCCGTTCGGGTTATACACACGCTAATGTGTAATGGTAGGGTGATTGTGAGATGAAATGAAGGACCTACAGTTTTTAACGTGGAATCCGAACCACGGTGGCGGCCTGGCATTCCCCACATTCACAATATGTCTTGTCAGAGGTGAAGGAAGGGTTTGGAAAACAGATAAATCTGTGCAGGGACCGAGGATTGAACCCCAGCCGCCAGCACAGAAGTCTGACACCTTACCCCTAGACCACCAGGTCACAGACTCCCGGTGAATAGTTAAGTTTTATTGTTGTGCGAAATAATGGGGTCTGCGAGCGACTCAGAATTTATTACGATAAGGGTGAAACTAAGATCAACCCTCTACAAATAAATATATTTTGAATATTTCTCAGTGCAAGAAGCTATTTGGGGTAGTTTAAAATCAATCACTTGAGACAGAACTTATTTTATTTACATATTGGCAAAAGTATTTTTTAGAACAGCGTTTTACTACCCTTTCAGGCTATATTCATATGTACTAATTTCATTAATGTGTTAAGAATGAATAAGATTGAATTTAGAAGAAGTACACCCGCATTTACGCGAAGAGAGATTGGGAAATCATTTAGGAAATACCACCTTCAGTAGACCCAACCAGAATCGAAACTTGATCTCCCCGTTATAGACAGTCTAGTCTATTACAAGGATGACACCTTAGCCCATGAGGGCACTAAAGCGGGTTGAACAACTTTTCAATTTTATATAATAAAACAAAACTTACAGAAAAACTATCATAATGTGAGCCTTAATTGTTTAACTAACTTCTCTCGATGACATTGTGAATACATTTCCTTTATATTCTACCTTAGGACTTCCTTACTCAATTAGCGTAATTAAATGAGTACAATATTAACAGGTAGTAAGATGTGACGGTAGAGGAACCTGGGGGGCGGGGGTGGGGTAGGGGGTGAAAGCTCTGAAAACTATGCGCTACCAATTTATGTCCAAGTTCCCACGATGGTCACAATTATTTTTGATAGTATCCATGATATTTATTATCACACTTTGGGATAGCTCACTTGTACATCATCCAGTACGGAAATATAGTTCTTACAAACGAGGGAATAAGGTTTGTTTTTAATATCTAGACTTGGTGTCTGTTTCATAGTCAGATCGAGTACATCTCAAGAGCGGTGCTACACTGGTCCTTTTACTTGCAGTATCTTTGTACCCTTCACAGGAAGCCATCCTGTGGTGTAGTGTCAGTGCGCATGGCTACTAGCCTAGGAGTTTCAAGTTCAATTCCCAGCTGGTATCTTGAAATTTTTTAACTGAACACAAATTACTCCAATGATCGCCAGAGTTGGATTAGCTAGGTTTAAGTTTTTTTTAATGTTTCCACTGGTTTCACACTCTCATACTCACTATCACCCTCGTACTCACGATCACATTGTACTAACCATCACCTCATCTCATCGGGACATAGAAAGAGCCTCCACGGAAAGGATGTATTATTAGTACATTCAGGCGTCCCCTGGACATCGGTACATTAGTACTGGATAATAATTATTATTATTTAGCACCGCATCTTACTACCCATTAAGGTTATAAGCTTTAAGTACTAATTACGCTAATGGATTATTAATTGGGAAAGTTGAATTAGAGGAAGTGAACCCACATTTGCGTGGAGGAAGAGTGGAAAACCATTTAGGAAAAACCACCCCCAGTTCACCCGACCGAGATTCGAACCTCGATCTCCCCGTCTTCAGCAGTCAGGTTCAACACGACTAGCGCGTTAGTCAACTACGCCACCGAGGCGGGTTAGTACTGGCTAATATTTCCACTGCTGGGCTACGAGTGATGTAACTCAGACACGCCATATTATTATAGTCTTCAAGGAGACATAAGATTTACTTTTCAGGTAGAAACAATTAAACACATCCTTCTACAAATTCTTGACTATAGGACTACCTGACCTAAAAAAAATAGAGAAAGATTAGAGAGATAGAAATAGGAAGAAGAAATGTTTCGTTATTAGACTGTTCGTACCGCAAATGGTGTTTAATCACAGAACCTTTCAAACAACTTGGAATATTTACGAGACACTGATGTCTCTCGGACTTCTGTCCGACAAAAGAAAGAAATAAAGACTCCACCAAATTAATGCTCGTTCATGGGGACGTGGAAATAAGAACGAGACATGGGTTTTTTTTCCTCGACTTTTTTTTTTTAATCTTTCTAAAAGAGTCGGTCATAAAAAGTAAGAACCCCATAGTTTGTTGTCGGAAGGAAATCATATCGAGACTAGGGCCAGAATGTTGGTGTTTGTCGTGAGTTATTTGCACTTGGGAGCAGTGTTTTGGTCTCGTTCTTTTCTAGAAAGTGGAAGACAGCCACACCGAAATGTGGAAGGTGATCCTTATTTTTTACTTTCATATTATTCTCTTGGACTTTCGGACGGGGATAAGAGGGGCATATGTCTCACCATGTGAAATATTACACTCCAATGTTTATAGGAGAAATTTTATTTTTCAGAATATACAGATTTTTTAAAAAATCCAACACTGGTGAAATTTTATTATATTAAAATTTATATGTATTTATAATTTATATTAAAAGTGGTGTGACCTGTTGGTCTAGGGGTAAGGTGTCGGATTTCTATGCTAGGGGCCCGGGGTTCAATCCTCGGTCCCGGCACAGATTTATCTGATTGCCAAAACCTTCCTTAACCTCTGACAAGACGTGAATTAATCACAACTTGTGAATGTGTGGAATGCCAGGCCTGCACCGTGGTTCTGGATCCCACGTTAAACTGTAGGTCCTCCATTTCATCTCACAATCACCCTACCATTACAAATTAGCGTAAGTGCGTATAACCCGAACTGATAGTAAGACGCGGCGATAGTAATAATAATAATAATAATATATTAAAAGTGACTGCCGCAAATCAAATTATTTGAAGAACGAACACTAGAAAGTTAATGTAATACATTTTCTAGCTTTCATACAAGGTTCTTCTAATGAAAGTAGATCTAATAACTTTTCTATCTGTTATATAGGGTTCTTCCTATAAAAGTAGATATTACAAAACCAAATAAAAAACTGTGGAACACGTAGGTAAAAAGAAAAACCTCACCTAACATCAAAATAAATATACATATAATATTATCCCACATAAAATCTATTCCCCCCAAATATCTCCCCATATCCGCCACTGCAAATAAGTATCAATTACAATGAGCTATACGTCCTTGGAGGCAGACTCCTTACTAAATATTTTACTTTAACTAATATTTTCTGTTAGTCAGTCGGTCAGTAATAACACGTGTTTAACCCTAAAAACTTCCACCACTTGATATAGGTTAAAGACCCTTAAAACAATTTATGGAATTTTACTCCCAAAATACTCCTTTCTTTCTTATGTCCTATTATCAACATACTTCGGAGTGGATAATAACACAAGAAGAACAATTCAATGGTTTGAAACAAGACAATATGGAGTAGCATTTTTACAATGTACACTACTTTGTAATAAGATTTAAAAAAAGTTTTTTATGTATACTGTGATTATGATCAGAATGTGTAATTTTATTTCATGCCTATATGAAACTGTGCTAGATAGATGCTAAAATTAAAAATATAATAATTACCATCAACAATAATTAAATTAAAAGAAAACACTCTATAATATTATTTTATCCATTTAATTATATCGTTTTTTATTTGGTTTTATGCTTGCTTCCAAATAGATTAAAATTAAATAAATTTATTGTTTCTTAACATTATGTTTAGCAAAAGTTCAAATATTAGTGAAGGATAGTCATGAAATGAAAGTTTAAAATATTTTGTAAATAAATTTGAATCCATTTTGTTTCTTTCGGTCCTCCATGTATTTTCCATTTATATCAATGTAATTATAAGTTGAGATAAAATTAAATATTTTTATAACCATGAAAAAAAAATTAGACTTGACGTCCTGAGTTTAAGCTTTGTTTTGAAATAGTTGTCGAAATTGTGAAGAATTATAAAACTTAGATGTTTGAAGATTAAATAAAAGGTACTAATTTCCCCAATTTGACGATCTGGTTGAAATAACTTTAGTAAAAAAAAATCTCTACTTCACTATAAATATTAAATTTGTATGTTTTGTGACTTAATATTGAAAGATGAATTAGAAACATCAGAACTTCTAGTGTAATCATATTCTATCCGATGTCGAAAACAAGATCACTATTTTGAAATTGGCTGATTTCACAAGCACAGAAAAACACGTAGTATATAAACTGTAATCTTTGAACAAACTATGTGTGTAAAGGTCTCCTTTTAAACGTAAAGTGGAGTTGAAACTAAGGTTGGAACATGTCAAGCAAAGTCGAAGTTGAAGATAATGTTTTTGTGGCTGTCACATAATACAACTTTTATTTTTTGGTTTTGATAATCCGTTAAGTACATATAGGTAAAGTTAAAGAACTCGAGAATAAACAAAGCCCACTCTATTATTTATAATAATAAACAAAGACCACTCTATTATTATATAGTAATAAATAAAGCCACTTTATTATTTTCTAGTAATAAACAAAGTCCACTATATTATTTTATAGTAATAAACAAAGTCCACTATATTATTTTATAGTAATAAACAAAGTCCACTATATTATTTTATAGTAATAAACAATGCCCACTACATTATTTTATAGTAATACACAAAGCCTACAATATTATTTTATAGCAATACACAAAGCCTACAATATTATTTTATAGTAATAAACAAAGTCCACTATATTATTCTATAGTAATAAATAAATACCACTAATTATATTATTTTATAGTAATAAAAAAAACCTACTATAATAGTTTATAGTAATAAATAAAGCCCATTATATCATTTTAAGCTGACCTATCTGAATTTATCTATGCTTAAGTTATAGATTTCATTTTAACACCAGACGTTGCTAAAATAATGTTTAGTAGTTGATATAAAAATTATTTTATTGTTGAACTAATGTCATATTTAGTGAGATATTTCAAAGTTGTTAATAGTATAGCCAAGTTTATTCTTCTTACCTCGAAATAATTTCAAAATACAAACGTTATGGCGGCTGTTGAAGTTGATGTTAATGATATTGGATCTTCGATTTCAACATTCCTAAGCTTTGCACACCCTTATAAAATTTCCCCTATTAAATCCAGAATTGTGCTTATTTATTAAAATTTAAAAACTAAGGTCTATCAATATGAGTAGATGATTTAAAAACTAAATCCATTATATTTTGCAGCCATACACATACAAAAATGAAAAAAAGTTCTGCTTAGATTTGTATTTCCAATCTGAAACTTAGTCGTGTGTTGCTCCAAAAGGCCAACATGAAGGAGCTGGTATTATTTTGACGTGACGTCATGTTTTAATTATTGGAATGACTCGAGATGAGAGGGTCTATGGAGAAGAGGAAAAAATGGGGATGTAAGTGGTGCCACCAAATAATAAAGGGCATGGTTTGTAGGAAGAGGACACTTACTTTATTTAAACACTCGACTCTGTGAAAAAAACAACCTCTCAAGGTTTAATGAAGTCATGTTTTTAACTTCCGATATGGGCCGGAAAAAAACCCAGTAAGAGAAACTTATTCAAAACAGTTTTCTCAAGGAATATATAATTATGATAATTAAATGGTCGAGGTAGTTATTTTTAATGACAGTGTGTGGATTTACCCAGCCTTGAATGTTTTCTTTTAAATGGGGATTTCAAAAGAGTTTTGTTGCATACTTTGATCTTACTTTTAAGCTCTCTCAATGATTACCCAAGGCAACATACTTACTTGAAAGTTTTGTGTTTATTAATTTTAATATATACACTTTACTATACAAACAATGTTGTTTCAGCACGTGACTAACAAACTAAATTTCCCTAGGAATCCATACCTCATACCAGAAACACAGTGGCGTGTGGTGAACTGTTGCTAGGGTAAGCATATTTTGATGGATTAAATATTTAAGTTATTATTTTAGTTAATTACTTAATTAACTAGTTAATTTGGTGATGGATTTAATTGCAATTAAAAGTCATATGTAATAACAAAATATTTGTTAATTTCGGTTATAACTCCATCTAAATATTATTTTTTAATTTAAAAATGATAGCTACCATGGGAATCGAACCCGGGATGCCTAACTTACTATGCCAATGCTCTAAATACTGAGCTATTTAGAAGTCGTCAACCACACATATTAATACAGCTGACGTTCATCACAGATTTCGCCTTAAGATATGAGTGAAGGATGACCCTGGTCACTGAACGACTCCTGCAAGACAATGTGGTGACATGTCATTCGTTGGGTGTCATTCGGCAGAATTGCTATCATGGATCTCTTTTTAGCGCGTCATACGATCGTCCGCGCAACCATCTTGCCAACAATACGGTGAAGCCTTCTCAGAGCGAGTTGAGTCCCGTCATAGCGTGTGATTCAATTGATAATTTATTCCTGTGGGTATTATAATTTCTAAAACTCTGAAATTCTTGTGAATTACGTCCTTGCAATCGGTAAATAACAATTATATATATAAATATATAAAATTTCTTGAGAGTATTAGTATTTCTTTATCAGCGAATTAGCGGAGGTGAAACTGTTGGTCAGTTCTAGATTTTTAATAGCTTGTGATTATTATTTTTATGACTGTTATAGTTTTTTAAACTGGTTAATTGTTTTGATTGGCGTTCTTGCAATTGGCATTTGACGATGATAGTGCTATATTAATATAATTACTTGGATTATTTGTACTTCTTTTCCCTGAATTGTATGAAATGTAAAAATAGGCCTAACCTTTTTTGTTAAATGTTTCACCAAATATGTATTTGTCTTATGCTAGTCTTAAAAATACCTACCTATTTAAAAGGCTAGATATTAATACTTAGGAATTTTGAATACTAATTGAATTTTGTTTATTGTTACAGTATGTAAACACGATATGTTTTTTATAAGGAATATGGAAGAGTGGAGACTACTATACATTCGAAACTTGCGAATAAGGCAACGCTGAGGAAAACTAAGACTGTATCGCGGACAATTAAGAGATGCACTACACCCATTTGAGCTTCTTGAAATTGAGTTTAAAACTATCTTTCATATATCGATAAGATTGGCTCTTGATCTGTGTGATATACTTTCACCACATTTGGAAGGCCAGCGTGGTAACCGTTTACCTTTCCATACATAGGTAATAGAATATCAACCATATATTGGGTAATAGTACGCAAACTACACGAGTTTCTAAATATGTCATGTTATAGAAATTATGGTATAATTAAACATCTATACACACACAAACCAGTAAATTTCCCATGGTAACAAATTTAATATTGTAAAACTATTCAGGGCTAGTATGAGAACACGCAAGGGTTCTTATTTTCTTTACTCTGCCAAATTATGATGCATTTTATGTTTTATAGAACTCAAACACACAGCAACAAATGTGGGTTTATGATAATATTGTCAAAAATTCTAAGCAATAAAAGAATCTTAGAAAATATGTTGTATTCTTTTTATAGGGATACTATTCTCAGGTGTGACAAGACCTTTTTTTTCTGAAAATTTTTATAATATGTTATATACATAACTTTTTAAATAAAGCACAACTACAGAAATTAAAATATTTACATATTTAAATCTAAAGTCTTATAACAGTGATTTAAATACGAATTCTTCTGTATTTCATATTTATTACCACGACATTTAAGGTTCAATATATTTAAGTAATGTTACCATCCAAACAAAAATGATATTAAGACTAGAAGTTATTAACTCACATCGACTCCATTGCAACACACTTGTCAATCATTTGAATCTTGGCGGAAAGACAATATATTACATTGTTATTCAATTACGTCGTGGTGATACTAACCTCGTAGTATACGTAACTAATCAAGCTGCCACTGTTGCCAACATAATCTATTCCACGAATAGCGCCCGTCATTGACTTGGTCATACACGCTGTAACGACTATGACGTGCTCTACCATGATCGCTGTTTTGTCGTCGCGTAAGGACAGGGCCGTCATATGACGCGCTAACATGAACAGATCCATTATCTCCTTGCAGTATAGCTCAGTGGTAGAGCATTGGGTTCGAATTTTCAATTTAAAAATAATAGAATATAAACAGATTTAATTAAAATTTTAACTGATACGTTCTCTCCTAGTCTGTCCCCATTTGACTAATCATAGACTCTGCTTTACACACCTCACATGAGAATGTTGATATACTTTTTTATCGTATGGCACATTTGACCCGGAGGGACATGGCATAAAGGTTCGGTTGCCTTAAGTATAGAACATTAGCTGTTATTTGGCACAGAGCATTACCCAGGGTACACCACAGGAGGTTGTCTACACATGGTACCCATTATGAGATGATAGTTATTATGAATTTGTGAAGCCGGGTGAGTTTTGACCTAACTTAGCCTAACTAACCAAACCCTGGTCACCGCTGAGATCATTCCCCTTGAATAAAAAAAAGGCATCAGCCTAGAATCAAACCCGGGACCCCTTAGGCTGGTAGCCAGGTCCACTGACCACTACACCACAGGGCACCACAGGGCTGGTTACCTAACCATTGAGTGTCCTATTAAAGCATGAGAACATATCCTGGTTTCAACTGACTTATTACCCTGGCAACACACCGCAACACGCCACTGTTTTCGGTGATCTTTGTGTCAGCCTGAACCACGAACAATGCTACGCACATAGCCATACATGTGTTTCCCTCCCCTCTCTCCCCTACACATGTCTTCGGAAACAATCGTGAATAAAATATAAATTGAAGTAGTTTTTTTTTATTCTTGAAAGAAAGACGAGGAAAGAAGAATTATAACTAAAGAATGGGATAAAAGAGGTGGGGGAGGTTGCAAATAAAAAGGTTCCTATATCCTTACATCATACGAATCATTTAGCAGATATTCTCACACATTCTTTCGGCTGCCCTCCAAAACCTTGAGCTGGTGTTAAGGAAAACATTGCCAGCTTCGGCTTTTGGACAATAAAACTACACATCTCCATTTGTCGGCAGTCTGCCCGTGTGGCTTAGTGGTCCGGGAGACCAAGTGCTGCTTGCTACCAGGTGATATATTTATTACACGACTAAGGGCCGGTCTTATGACTCCTGGATAAATATTAATTTGGTAGATAAATATTTCTATCTAACGGATAAGTTAAAAGTGTATCTTATGATTGCCATATAGAATTTATCTGCCAGATAACATGTATTTATCCATCGCATTTTTATCGGGAGGTTTAAGTGCCAGAAAACTTCTATCTGGAAATTAAAATAGCTTTCGCCAAAGTGACGCGTTGTTTTTCACGAGGTTTCACCAATCAGAATCTGTTTTTAGGTTAAAATCTTGGTTCATTTGTTTAGTAAGCACAAGCCCGGGCTATAACTATATATAAAGTTAGAACATTTAATTCACAATTTTATAAAAACTAACAATATATTTGTAAGGTTAATTTTATATAAGAACACATTATCAAAATGTTAGTACAATAAATGAAATGTTGTATACTTTGTACCCAACTATTGCCCCCATTTTGGAAGACACCGAAATTAGTATTCACAAGACATCTTAGCTTCTGCGCCCAAGTGACGCCATCTGTTTCCTTGCACTCGTTTATCCGCCATTATTTAACAAATGTTGATGGTTGTAGTCACTTGCTATGTTGTAGTGGTAGCAGCAGAGTCTGTACGCATGCGCGTACCAGTAAAAACCGTACCAATTTTGCGTTTTCTGCATAAAAATATACTTATCCTACAGATAGCCATCTGTCAGATAAATTCAGATCATAAGACTCGTAAAACATTAAAGTGGCTGATAACTTTTATCTGGTAGATAACTTTGGCCTCCTGATAGCAATATTGATCTAGTAATCATAAGAGTGGCCCTTAGTGGATACTCATTAACTAAATACTCAAGTACTTCTGGTTAGTGTTGAGTGTGAAGTGATGTCCTGGGTTAAGTTAATTTGAAAGTCTGCATCCCCGTATATGCGTTCGTCGAGTTACATATAATTCTTGATGCCTGTTTTGAGTGTTGTTCTGGGTTAAGTTAGTTTGTACCTCTGTATCCCCGTGTATGTATGTCCTGTTACACAAATATTACAACTTTTGGTGCTAGTGTTGCTGGAATAGATTAAGTTAGTTTGTAAGTTTAAATCCCTGTGTATGTGTTAGTATTGTTACTAAGATATTACGGTTCCTAGTGCTAGTTCTAAGTGTTGCTGCCGGATGTGTAGTTATTCCCCTATATATAAAAAAAGATCCTATGTGAGTTATGGACGCACTGTTTCACACACTCGCAGACAAGAGGACCGCGTGTTTTCTTTGCGCGTCACTACCCCATGTTTTATTCATAAAAAAAAACACACACTATCTCTTAAACACTATCCATCAGCGAAACGCGCCATTTTTCAAATCCCAGCACTTATCACGGGTTAGGTTGTATTATGAGAATACAGTATGCGATTTATTGCGAGTTTCATGCGTTTTCTCCAGAAAAACAATCAAATGGGTTGCTCTAGATGCAAGCTAAAATACTTACCCATTTAGTTCTTACAGTGCAAGTAAATAATACCTCATAAACTACACGAGAACTTTGATAATATCTAACTATTTAAAAAAAACAAAAAAAAAGTTATGTGGTAACATTTATAACGTCTCACTATTATTAGTATTGTTTTATAAATATTCTTTAGCGTGGTAATGTTTAAAATATACATACATATACTACACACATTAGTACAGCTACTAAACATTATTTTTAGGCAATGCTGTGACTCGAACCAGCTATCTTTAGTTCAGTAAACAGACGCACTACTAACTGAACTAAGGTCTTGGACAGTATTATATAATGCATCCAGTAAATAACACAGTTTTAGGACATATATACATGCATACATATACACATAGATGTGTATAGATATATGCATATATATAAATGAATATAGATGTATACATTTATACATAAATGCGTATAAATATATATACATAAATGTATATAGATGTATTCATATAATGTGTGTACACGAATTTATATATTTATAGGGGGTGGACATCTAGCTCACCTCCACGTGGTGCACCCTGGGTAACGCTAAAGAGCTAGGGTAGGGAATTTGGCGACCAGACTATCTTTATGACCTCCTGGTCATATTACTCTTGGACACTTGTCGCAGCAAATATGTGCACACACACACACACACACATCATTGTGTATACAATCTAAAGTATATTTGGAGCCATACTAACAATTTATTCCTGATAAATATGGATTATATATTAAAATAACTCCTCATATTTTAATATTCAAATAAAATTAGCTATGATAATTAAAAACAATTGATAAAAATAACTTCTATAAATTAATTTCTGGATAAAAATGACTTTCAAAGTGTCAATGGCAAAATAAAACCCATCTCCCAAACAAGCCACAGTCGCATTAATTATCAAAAACAATTAACATAGGGTTTATTTTATGAATAATGTAAAAGTTTTAGAGTATATTTTTGTGTGATAGAGGTTTGGTTCGGGGGTTTTGGAAAGAGGGTGGGGCAAGAGGTTATGGTGGTTTCATTTTAAACAAGGGTACCATCTGGTTATCGTAAAAACAAACATTTTAAATTTTTATTTGATAAAACGCGAATATTGAAAAAAAAAACCAATTTAAATAAAATATATTTTAAAACTATATTCAAAATAAAAAAATTAGTGATGGATCTAAAGATAAATATTTTTTTTCACGCCCAGTTTACTGAGTATATTTTTTACCAGAAATGTTTACTGCTGTCTTTCCTTGCAAATTCGATTGTTTTTAATCACAGTTCAAGTTTTCTCATTACTACACCCGAGTATCGTAAATAAATGTGGGGAACCCGGACGAGTAGTGAGAGGTTGGGAATTAAAAATAATAATTCAAAAGTGAATAGTGCAAAATTATATAACTAAACTATAAATGGAAATATTAAAAAGAAGAAGAAAAGGGTGTTGGGCCACAATAGTTCAAAATGCCTCATTTTGTGACAACGCGAAAAAAAAAATGTTTATCATTTGTATTCACAAAAACCAAATGGCCATTTCGTATCTCCCAATAAATTATAATAATATATATATTCTATTTCCCTGTGTGTACCATAAGAGCCAATGCCCCTCCCCCGTTTCAAACCCCTCAGTGTTTATTTTTGTATCCAGGTTGAGTCATATGACCTCCATTGTAATCTCCCCTTTAAAAAAAACAACAACCAACAACCAACAACCAATGCGGTCACCGACTTTCAATAATAATGTTGAGTGTACGTGAAATAATGGATTTTTTTTGTTCGTATGTTTTGTTTATAAAATTGCATTGCCATTGGTTCACCCGAAGAATTAAAAAATTTCCCCCCCTCCTCTTCATCCCACTAATTAATTGAAACAATGCAGTTTTCAGTATTGTGACTCATTTTAGTGTTTAAAAAAATACTGGTAGGAATGGGGTTTATGAAAAAATAGAGAGGTATTGTGAAGCTTAGTTAAAAAAATGGCACAGTATTTTCCATATGCAAATCAATAAATGAATACATAGTGCTGTACACACACACACACACACACAAAAAATTCATATTCCTATGCAAACGTTTTATTTACGTTGAAAAAAACAAACACAGCAATCCTAAATTTTGGTTACAACATTACCTTTTTCCCTTGCCCCTTACCATCTACCCAAACCCAGTTACCCTCTCGCCACCCACTCCCACAGATGCCCAAACCAAACTACTATAGGCTGGGAATATAAAATGACATCATCTAGCCACAGTATTGCGATTTTAACACATCGCTATGGCATGTTACGAATTTTTAATTTATTTAGGACACATATTTGAAGCTCTCTTTTTTTATATCTCTTTCATTTGGTTTTCAACTAGTGGAGGGTGGAGGGGGGCGTTGATGAGTGGGAGGGATACAAGAATGTGTGTTGTTAATGTGACATTTCATTTAATATTTTCTATCGTATTTAAAGGATGTTGATAAGATTATCATAATTATAAATAGAATTATGATACATCTAATTTCCAGTGATGATAAAACGTATGAAATAATTTTGAAAAATTAATACTAATTTCAAAGGGTAGATAGACGTGCAGAAGGTTGGCTAAAATAGTTACTTTAAACTAAAACCCAATTTTCCTAGCAGCTTTCTAGTTTTTCTGCTGTGTACGCAGTAGTTCATCTGAACAATAATTCTTTGTATCTCCATGGAAACCCTTATTTGTGTTTGATTGCACATCGACGAATTAAATATTTATCTTGAATTAAAAGTAATAACAACTCAATTTTTGCTTAAGTGGCACGGTGCAACCAATACGTGTAGATAGATAGCTGAGAGATGAATCGTTTTAATGTTACCTTTTTTTAACACTGCGTCTTACTGCCAATTTGAGTTATACGCTTATGTACTAATTACGCTAATGATTTTAGGAAGTTTACGTATGTATATATATATATATATNATATATATATATATATATATATATATATATATATATAAAGTCTGCCAGCAGTGTAAGGGAGAGCAAAAAACAATTTTGGAAAAAAATCCTCGGTACATCCCAACGAGATTCAAACCTTGATCTCCCGGTCTTCGGCAGTCTAGCCTACTGTGAGAGTAGCACCGTAACACCTTATACCACGTGACCACCAAAGTGGGTAAGACATGATCTTTATGTCAAGGGGAAACATACACGTTTTGCTTGGAATCACGGACCAAAACCTCAAAATACAGAAATTTGTGAGCCTTTGACGAGTATGCCCTTATAAAGTCGAGTGAAGTCTCATTCTATATAACTTTCTCAATAAAAGGTTCTAAATACATTTCAGCGCGATAATCTTCAGCCATTACTATAGAGATCCACTAGTTTTATATATTTTATTTTAATCAGAACGCTCGAATATTAGTTCTAACAGTGACTTGGATTACATTTGCAGAGTGCAAACAGCATAATGGTCTGTAAGAAAGATAAAATAGTAGCGATAGTGGTTTGGCAACTGTGAATGTTAGCTTTTATAACATGAAGCATAGTTTAAGCTAAGCTTGAAACATAAGAAGATGAAGTCAAAGATAAGCTTTTTGTTGTTGTTGTTTTTAGTTTTTAAACTATACATTAATATCATCTTAGTAAAGATAAAGGTTTAGAGAAATAAACAAAGTCCACTATACTATTTTATAATAATAAATAAAGCCGTCTACATTATTTTATAGTGATAAACAAAGCCAACTATTATATTTTATAGTAATAAACAAAGCCCACTATTATATTTTATAGGGATGAACAAAGCCCACTATATTATTTTATAGTAATAAACAAAGCCTACTATATTATTTTATAGTAATAAACAAAGCCTACTATATTATTTTATAGTAATAAACAAAGCCTACTATATTATTTTATAGTAATAAACAAAGCCTACTATATTATTTTATAGTAATAAACAAAGCCTACTATATTATTTTATAGTACTAAACAAAAACCACTATATTATTTTATACTGACATATCTGAATTTATCTTTGCTTACCTTATAGATGTCATTTAATCACCAGTTGGTGTTAAAATACTGTTTAGTAGTCGATATATAAACAATTCTATTTTGAAATATGTCATATTTAGGGAGATATTTTAAATTCGTTCATAAACTACATAAGGTTTCTTCTTACTTTGAAATTTTGCCAAGATCTGAAGGCTATTTATTTCGTGCGTCAAAGTTTAAATTTTACTTTCAACTTTAACATTTCGAAGCTTCGCAAGCCGCTAATAATTTTAATAAACAAAATACATGTTAAGTTCAAAACTTGAACTCAAGATCAGTATACAAATACAACATGACATAATTATTAATGTTATACCACAGTATTGTTAGCGAGACGACTGATCCTCTTATTATGCCGTAAGTTTTTTGACAGTGAAAATCGGGGCCCCATCTTTTTCCATGATTTATTTTAAAACTAGTTGAGATTGTCGTGACAAAAGAAAATGGATTGTTGATGGAGTGTTGGGACATACTCAGCTTATATCCATTTAATGTAAAAGGATGAAGAAGTTGAACCTATAATAAACTGCAATTAACTTTTACTTTGTCAGATGGTCTCGATTCCATTCTGGTCCTAGTACTTCTGAGAACTGGTTTTCCGAGTTCTCTCCTTCTGGTTGCTGGTAATCTGATCTCTGGTCCTTTGGAATCTGGTATTCTGACCTCTGTCATTCTGATATCTGGCCTCCTAGCCTATGGTATTCTGGTATTATAGTCTATGGTATTCTGGTATCTGTTATTCTCATCTCAATCCTCGAGGCTTCATATTCTGGTATCTGATTTTCTTACCTCTGGTCCATTTAATTAAAGATGAGGATTCATACCTGCTCCTTAAAAAGGATACAATCGTGCATCTTTATTTAGTAGCAACCAAAAATATTGAGTAGACACTCGAGTAACTGAATTAACCCGATGTAGTTTGATAAACAAATTAATTATAATTTTAATAAATACATCTCCCTCAATTAACTCGTTAAGTAACACTCTTATTATATCGCACAAATGAGGATATGAGGTGTTGAACCAGTTCAATTATTGCAACACTTTGGGAAATTTAATCACTCAAATTTTGTTCACCTCATCTTACTATACACACGGGCCACCCCAGTATGATTGCTTTTCTGAAGTAGGTATGAGTAAGGTATACTTAGAGGGAATGTACCAGTGGCGTGTCATGAAGTGTTATTATTATTATTATTATTATTATTAGCACCGCGTCTTACTACCCGTTCGGGTTATACGCACTTACGCTAATGTGTAATGGTAGGGTGATTGTGAGATGAAATGAAGGACCTACAGTTTAACGTGGAATCCGAACCACGGTGGAGGCCTGGCATTCCTCACATTCACAAGATGTCTTGTCAGAGGTGTAGGAAGGGTTTGGTAATCAGATAAATCTGTGCCGGGACTGAGGATTGAACCCCGGCCGCCAGCATAGAAGTCTGACACCTTACCCCTAGACCACCAGGTCACCTCATGAAGTGTTCCCGGAGAAAACAGAGTTAGTTTGATCTATACCTGTGGTATGTTCTAAATATAAAGTAGAGTGCGGTTATTAGTCGGGTATTAACGAAAATACACTTCCATATTATGTATTATTGGTCAAATGGGGAACGAGTGGGGATGACAGATCACAGTTATAGCAAATTTATTATCCTGACAGAATTGCACGTCGCCACTTTATATAAACATGGAGGGAAACGAGGAAACGGGTAAATAGAAACTCACTACACCCGATTTGGAATCGAACCTTGATGTTCCTTTCATCGGCAATCTAGTCAATTGCGAAAGTGACACGTTGGACAATCCAACCATCGAAGCGGGTAGCCTCAGCATTAATTTTATTTTAGTATTATTTAACGTTCGAATCCTTATCAATGCATTACAACAGAATTTGACTTACATACTAGCTTAAAGAACAACATCAACTGACACGTTAAAAACCCGGCCCTTACGCAAGACTTTATCAGAACGAACCCAAAAATGGAATATTGTTATTGTTTGTGACGTCACAGGATATAGAACAAGAGACGCCTATATATCGTTGACCAACCTTCTAGGGTCACGAGGAAGTGTAAAGTTCGCAAATTTATATTTTACATCTCCACCCTTCCAATGGAACCACGGGCCGCTATGAAAGAATAAAGAGGTAAAATCATCAACCACGGAGTGTCCTGTATCATGTTCCTGACCTCAAAACCAGACGCAAAGTAAATACAGTTAGTACACCGAGTTCTCATCTGACTACCAGTGTTCCCTCTACTCTGGATAGGTTAACTGGGTCAAGGTGGAGAAATAAGTAGGGAGGTAGCATCATTATACCATGATATGTGTTGACTGGGTCAAGGTGGAGAGATAAGTAGGGAGGTAGCATCATTATACCCTGGGATGTGTTAACTGGGTCAAGGTGGAGAGATAAGTAGGGAGGTAGCATCATTATACCCTGGGATGTGTTAACTGGGTCAAGGTGGAGAGATAAGTAGGGAGGTAGCATCATTATACCCTGGGATGTGTTAACTGGGTCAAGGTGGAGAGATAAGTAGGGAGGTAGCATCATTATACCCTGGGATGTGTTAACTGGGTCAAGGTGGAGATATAAGTAGGGAGGTAGCATCATTATACTCTGGGATGTGTTAAGTGGGTCAAGGTGGAGAGATAAGTAGTGAGGTAGCATCATTATACCCTGGAATGTGTTAACTGGGTCAAGGTGGAGAGATAAGTAGGGAGGTAGCATCATTATACCATGAGATGTGTTGACTGAATCAAGGCTTACAGATAATTGGTAAGATAGAGGGAGACAATCACCTATTTGGCTTATAAAATGATACCATCTCCAAATATTTTCTCTATCATAATCCAAGCCGTACTCCAACACATGGTGCCACCTCCACATGATATGTAAGCCATGTTCCAGCACACGATGCAACCTCCACAAAGTCTGTACGCCATGCTCAACCAAACGATGCAACCTCCACATACGCCATGCTCAACCAAACGATGCAACCTCCACAGTCTGTACGCCATGATCCAAGCCATGCATTAGTCACCGTGCACCATTCACCCACCTCCCCTCTACTTCTCCCCCAATTTGGCTCATCAAATCATTTTCAGTGGAATATCCAAGCAACGCGCACGACAAGGCATTAATAAGTGAGGTTGATTCCGGTGGATTTTCGAAGGGTTTGTGAGGGTGTGAAGGGGAGGAAATATTTATGGGCCGGGGGTGGGACGATGTTGGGGGG
>CABFVZ010000797.1:143405-156174 GCA_902151445.1 Timema monikensis | reverse complement strand
TCAGAATCACTCTGACAAAATATGAACCACATTTTTCCGAATTGTTACATGACCAGATGTCTCATTTCCCCATTAATGATCTATATTTGAATTATGTTTATTTACGTCTAAAATGTTTGTCGCTAGTGTTATCCTAAGTTTTATATTTAATGTCCCTGAAATAGATCAATAAAACGTATAACCCACTTTATTTGCACATCCAAACTATCAAAGTTCCTTGCCCAAATAACGTTCAAAACTACGGCTAAACGGTATTAAATGTTTGGCCTGCCAAATTTTACGATTATTTTGAGTGGCCCACTCAGGTAACTGATTGCACTTTTTCTCTAATACAAATACTGGTACACTTCTTCTAACCTTCACTCTCCTAGTCCTTCACACACTAATATAATCATCCATAATCATTTGGGTTGTAAAATGCGTTGTTAAAAAAAAAATGGAGGAAGAGTATGGCGATCATGTAAATAAAACTACTCTCAGTTCCTCAAACAGGAATTTAAATCCTGATCTCCCCGTCACCTTAGACCACACGACCATCGATGTGGGTCACACAGGTGTTGTCAAGTTCCCTAAACCCTCTTCCCCTAACGGGCTGCGCGGGGCTTCGTTTTCATTTTCCTCTCAGTCATGGAAACTGATGAGACAGGTAGGAAATAGCGCCTCTACTCAACGAGGTGCGAATAAAAGGAAAAAAGAGGGAGGGGGAGGGAAGAGAAAGTGGAGAAAGCAGAAATTTCATTAAATCTGAGGCGTGTGGTGCACCTTTCTACCATTCCTAGGGCAACCCTCTTCCACCTCTAGACGGTAGACTGGTTGGTTACCCAGCGACCAACTTGCAAAGATATTACCGGCTGTCTTCATAGCACTGCTTCTCCTGGAAGCTGTAGCTTCACATCTGGGCAACAAGGGCATATGTCACCTAACATATCAACTGCTTCTACCATCCTGAAATTATACCTGCTGTCTTCATAGCACTGCTTCTCCTGGAAGCTGTAGCTTCCCATCTGGCCAACAAGGGCATATGTCACCTAACAGATCAACTGCTTCTACCATCCTGAAATTATACCTGCTGTCTTAATAGCACTGCTTCTCCTGGAAGCTGTAGCTTCCCATCTGGGCAACAAGGGCATATGTCACCTAACAGATCAACTGCTTCAACCATCCTGAAATTATACCTGCTGTCTTAATAGCACTGCTTTTCCTAGAAGCTGTAGACAACAAGGGCATATGTCACCTAGCAGATCAACTGCTTCTACCATCCTGAAATTATACCTGCTGTCTTAATAGCACTGCTTCTCCTAGAAGCTGTAGCTTTCTAGACAACAAGGGAATATGTCACCTAACAGATCAACTGCTTCTATCATCCTGAAATTATACCGTCTGTCTTCATAGCACTGCTTCTCCTGTACAGTACTACAGCAGTTGAAAAACCCTAGTCATTAATCTTGTAATAGATCAGACAACCGTTGAAGGAGAGGTAGGGGTTAGAATCCTGGTTGGATGTACCAAGGTTTTTTTTCTTAATAGTTTCCCACTTTACCTCCAAGTAAATGCGGGTACACTCTTTTTAAATTATAACTTTCTTATAATTGATGCACACAATATGTATTAAATATACTAAAATGGAATCAGCCTCACAAATATATTTTTCAAACATATTTTGTATTTAGTTTTGAGCCCGACTGTACAAATGATAACCTATATCATATCCGAAGGAGGAAGAAAGGAAAACCAATATGAAGAAAAGCTGCGAAGAAAGAAAATAATAGAAGTAAAGGAAGAAGGCAAGAAGAGGCAGTTTGCCGCTCGCTGGCACACACATGAGGTAGTTCAATAACAAGGTGAGATGTGTAAAGGGGGGGGGAAGAGCACCCCCTCTCCCCAACCCTCTCACCATCACTTTTGACGAATGTGGAGACTGCGGGAGGTGTGGTGTACCCACCTCGGCTTGCGTTTTCTAGGGCGACCTTTTGTCGGGGTCCCACTAAGTTCCCCCCCCCCCTCCGACCTACCCCCTTCATCACTCCTTTACTCCTTGACGACCTCCAGCAATATTACACCCCCACACCACCCCTTTTCCAATTTGACAAAAGATGGGAGTGTTCACGGTGGGATGAAGTCACCTGGGCTACCATTGCGTCTCACTGCACCCCTTGTCATGGCGGCTCTGGGGGGTAGGGGGTAAGTTTCACCGACTACTTGTCAACAACGCTACTAGGGGGAAGTCAGGTAAAATGGGACATTTATAACAGGTTTTTGGAAACACTGAACAATATTGGGTTTGATTTGAATTATGTAACCAAATGCAGCCAATTGATCTATTTAATTTAAGAGTACTATATATATATATATATATTACTCTTAAATTAAATAAATCAATTGGCTGCGTTATATATATATATATATATATATACACACTTTAATTTTTTTTATCTGAAAGATTTAACGTTAGAAAATGAACCGACTGATTATATATGCACACGACTCACAAACTAACTAATACAGTAAAACCCCGTTATACCAATCACAGATAGTCTAAAATTACAGATAATCCAAACACACTTTTGGGGAAACGAGGAAAAAAAATTAGTCAAATTAAATATGTTATTGTTTAAGCAAGCAAGTAGGCTCCAATTTAATAGATAACTGTAAGAAACAGTGATATATGATAATAAATGTTTAATATTTACATATTTTACTAAATAAAATGTAATTATTCTTAGTTACAGGAAAACACAATACATATTACGTGTTCAACATCAATTAAATATGAAAATTAGATATTTAATGTACTATAATAATTCTTGTTGCCACAATCATGAAACAAAACCATATAATAATTATATATATATAAAATTATATATTTGTATTCTTTCAATTAGTCATGACAACCGGTAATTAATAATAATAATACTTAGCACCGCGTCTTACTACCCGTTCGGGTTATACGCTTTAAGTACTAATTACTCTAAATGGATTAGGAATTGGGAAGTTTGAATTATAGGAAGTGAACCCACATTTGCGTGGAGGGAGAGTGGAAAACCATTTCGGAAAAACCTCCCCCAGTTCACTCGACCGAGATTCGAACCTCGATCTCCCCGTCCTCAGCAGTCGGGCTCTACACGAAAAGCGCGTTAGCCAACTAAGCCACTGAGGCGGGTAACCGGTAATTCTTAAGAAACTATTAGAAGCATCAATGTTTGCATATCATAAGTATATTTGTGAAAAAAAATAATAATTGAGGCATGGATAGAATAACCATGTGATAATCATAGACAGGTTTTTATCATCAGGGTGTATTTGTTCAGCTTATACGCATATATTATAATTAATTTGAAGGAATATGTATAAGGAAGAAAGCATTTATGAGGTTATATACCCACATTTGCATGGAAAGAGAATGAGAAACCATTTAGGAAAAAAGTATCCTTAATAGACCGGACCAGGATTCAAACTCTGAAACCCTTATCTATTCGTCTTCAGCAGAACAGTCTAGCATGAGACTGACACCTTAGACCATTAAGCCATCCAAAGCGGTTATTGACAAGTTTTCTTATTAGCAGAGGAAGGCTTGAAATCTCCTACAAATAAAAACCATATTAATATAAAACGTCTCATCTAAAAGTAAAAATAAAATAAAAAATATATTCACTTATTGGCAAACTTTTAATAAACAAGTTGAACGTCTCGATGATTCTACCGTCGAAAATTCAAAGGAAATACAAGAGGTGACGGGTTGTAAGGGGTAGAAAAAAAAAAAGAAGTTAACTTTAAAGAGAAGCAATTCCTGTGACTTCACAGAAGAATCAGAAAGTGTACGAATCTCGTTATACGAATTATTGATGCGGTATTAATTCAAATAAATTCATCAGAAAACGTGGCACAATCGTAAACACAGCGTATAAAGTTGGCTATCCTGGTTTGAAGAACAGCTTCAAGACTCATCGAAAGGTTTATATATATATATAAAATGGAAACGTTCAAAGGTACTCATCAATGCTTTTTCAGATAAATAGAAAAGGCAAATAACACACACTAATAAGTCTCCAAAAAGTTGAGTGTGTTTGTAATATTATTTTTTTGTGATACTTTACTTTTTTTCTTGCACCAGCAAATGTATTTCTGAATATTATATATACGTATATATTTCTAATTATATATGTATACACGTTTGTTAATCGTGAATATACAGGCCTATATATATATATATATATATTCTCTCTTTTCTCTCTCTCTCTCTTTATATATATATATTATAAATAAATAAAGAGAGAAAGAGAGAATGTGTACCCTATGATATGAGACTCATTTCAGTGAAGGACAGGATTATTAAAAACAATGAAAAAAGGCGTATAAACTGAACGGGTAGTAAGACGTGGCGCACACACACACACACAAAATTCAACGTATTCATCCAAACTTGTGTTCTATTTTAACTTGTTTTCAAGTTACAGCCAAGTGATTAATTAAACTTGTTGTGGACCCCACCAGATATCTCCTGACCTAGATACGTTCTAAGGATCTGTTCCTGGCTATTCCAAACACCTGGTATTTTTGATAGAGCGTAACATTCTACGACACAACACTTGTATTCAGGTCAAAGATGATAATTTTCAACACTTAGTAGTGTGTTGAACTGCTCCATTTTACTGGAGTAACAACATGACTATAGCTTGGGAAATAATGTCAAATGGGGCTCACGTTCATTTTAACTATTTTTGATTGTTTTTGTATCTCATGTTCCCCACTTTTGTTGGTCCCACATGTTGCGGTACACCCTGTATATTGATGGTCTTGGTGGTCTTTATATTGTTTATTCTTTCCTTGCACACACCAGTGAACAAAAGCATCGGTCTGTTCTAGTTTGAGGTGACCTGGACGTCTAGAAGTAAGGTGTCGGACTTCTGTTCTGGGAGTCCGAGGTTCAATCCTCGGTCCCGGGACAGATTTATCTGATTACCAAACCCTTCCTTCACCTCTGACAAGACGTGAATTAATCACAACTCGTGAATGTGTTGAATGCCAGGCCTCCACCGTGGTTAGGATTCCACGTTAAACTGTAGGTCCTCCATATCATCTCACAATCACCCTATCATTACACATTAGCGTGAGTGCGTACTACCGAAACGGGTAGTAAGACGCGGTGATAATGATAATAATAATAATAATCTGGTTTGCTTGTAATAGAAGGTTTGGGGATCAATCCCGGTCCATTGTATTTAGTTTAATTTTCCTCCTTAATGGAACCCCATCTCCATCCACGCAAATGCGAGTGCAGTCCTCTCTGAATTTTATTTTCCTCCTCCCTACTCCATTAGTGGAAATATCTAAATATTCTTATAATATGTATGCTATTAGACTAGTATTTCAGCAAGGTGGTTCTCTAAATACACCTTAATTCCTAAAACCATTAGCTTAAGCGTATAACCTGAACGGGTAGTAATACGCGATGCTAAAAATATTGACTGACAACATGATCAGTTTTATAATGTTATTATGACAAACAGGATCCCTTTGTCGGTGGATCACGTTAATATTTAACTAAAAACTTTCAAAAATAATAAACTATTAATATAAAAGAAAGCAAAGAAAGTTTTTTTTTTTCAGAAATTGATTAGGGTGTATGAAGGGGAGAGCCTTCCCCCTTATTTCTCATGCTGGGGGTGAAGTTTGTTTATAACACACAGATTACAAGGAGTGAACATTTTAAGGGTATTTTGAAACCCAAACGCTGGTCCAGGGTATTTGCCATTGTGATAAAATGTTAATTAAGGAATAATGTTATTAGAATCATTAAAAATATAC
This sequence comes from Timema monikensis, assembly GCA_902151445.1. Taxonomy (NCBI): domain Eukaryota; kingdom Metazoa; phylum Arthropoda; class Insecta; order Phasmatodea; family Timematidae; genus Timema; species Timema monikensis. Next base: position 150,369 of record CABFVZ010000797.1, on the reverse strand, counting down.
CAACTTAATACTATAAATCCAGTCAATCATATTATGGTAATATAATGATACTACCATTAGCTAAATAACAATACACAGAATTTATAAACAATTCAAACTGCACAAATAAGTAATTTGTTGAGAAATAAATAAATCACAATTATATTTCAACTCTTTATTTTTTTTTTTAATCTCTCTTTCTCTCGCCTTTAAATGTTCCTTAATCTCTACTAGACACCACTGAAAACTTCTCTTTTAACCGTTTCTCTTTTGTTTTTTGAAAACTGCTACCCCACTCCCTCTAAACCCCGACTCACCTTCTAAAACCCCCTCAAATCCCCCCCTGTTTTGTTTTTTCGAAAAAAACCTCTCCGTTGTCATGATGTGCTAGTCATTACGTCCTTGATCCGAGATTATGCTAAAAGCAGCCCCCCCTCACCTCTCTCTCTCTCTCCACCTCTTCTCATAGACTTTCCTCCCCAAGACTCATCGGAATCGCTAAAAGGGTTTAGATATGTTTTTTCTCTGCATCCCCCTTTCCCCTCTTGACGGGACATGATAAAAAAAAAACACGACTTAAGCTTGAAGTTGCTTCGTTTAATGTTTTGTCACTTGTTAAATCGTCTTTCAGAATGACGGGGTGTTAGAGGGGCGTGGGGGGTTGGATAGGATTGGTATTTACAATGAGTTCTAAAAGTCTCCTTTCTCCTGGCGCAGGTTCTTATAGAAGACTAAGAAAACTTTTATTATTACGACTCGAAAATGGTTTTCTGAATAGTATCTTTCTGAAGAAACATTCAAATGTGTTCAAATAGAAATGGTCATTACTTTTATATATATATATAAATGTTCATTAGTTTGAAGTGCTTTTTATATGTCCATTTAAAGAAAAGCTGGTAGTATTCCACTCTGTAAAAAGCATATAATTTTATAATAAAAAGCAAATATGAAGCCTGATTATCGATGGCTATGATTGTGTAAATTAGGTGATGGTAAGTAATATCAATATTTCTATGAACAGTAGACCTCTCTTCATGTTATTATCATTACTACAGTCCTACTAGTAGTTCTGAGAACTGTAGACCTCCCTCCATGTTATTATCGTTACTACAGTCTTACTAGTAGTTCTGTGAACATTAGACCTCCCTCCATGTTATTATCATTATCTACAGTCTTACTAGTAGTTCTGTGAACAGTAGACCTCCCTCCAAGTTATTATCGTTACTACAGTCTTACTAGTAGTTCTGTGAACAGCCCTCCAAACTACAAAATGTCGGCACTGATCAGCCCCTCCAAACTCCAACATGCTGGCACTGACTGGCACTCCAAACTCCAAAATGCTGGCACTGACCGGCCCTCCAAACACCAACATGCTGGCCATCAACAAGCTGTGAATGCGTTTATATCATAACACAACTTGTTGGGATCATGCTGGCCAACATGTTGTGGGTTTATATAAACGAGGCTTAATATGAAGTAGCTACGTGTAAAGGATGAGGAACCTAGAGGGGGAATTCCCGGATTTGAATGGAAAGAAAGCGGGAAACCATTTAGTAAAAAAATTGATTTCCATGACACTGACAAGAAAGACTATCGCGAAAGCGACGCAGTAGACCGCTTAACTACCGAAGCAGGTAATAATAATAATAATAATAATAATAATAATTTAGCACTCCTGGAATACATCATTCGTAGCCCAGTTTGTGGAAAGCTTAGCCAGTCCCCAGTATTAATGTTCCGTTGTCCAGAGAACGTACTAATGTACTAATAGTACATCCTTTCTTTGGAGGATATTTCCATATCCCGATGAGATGAGGTGATGGTGATAGTGAGTATGAGGGTAATAGTGGCCATGAGGGTGATAGTGAGAATGAGGGTAATAGTGGCCATGAGGGTGATAGTGAGAATGAGGGTAATAGTGGTCATGAGGGTGTGGAACCAGTTGAAACACAAACATAACTTAAGACTAATCAACCAAACCCTAGTGACCGTTGGGATAAATCCCCTTTCGGTAATAATACCCAATGTACCTGCCGGGAATTGAACCAGGGACTCCTATGTTCGTAGCCAGGTGCACTGACCACTACACTACGGGGAAGGTCACCGAAGCAGTCGAGTCCTACTGTGGAAGTTAAAAGGGGGTGTCTAGTGCCTAGTGGTAAGACCAGCACCTCACAGCTCTCAGCAGAGCCTTTAGAGGAAGGTCGATATCAAAACAAACGAAAAGGTGGATGGGTAGCGCCACTAAACAGTTGAGAGGTGGTGGAGGGTGGATAGGGGTGGGGGCAGGAAGACCTGGGGAGTAGTTAAGGCGAAGAAGCGGGTAAAACGGAAGCAGTCTTAAGCTATGAATATTCATGCAATGTCTTGGGCGCGGAAGACGACGACTTCGAGTTTGTTCTGGCCTAGGAAAAACACTGCATAAGAATGCCGTCATGTTCTTATAAATAGCTCAATGTTGAAGAAGGGGGAGAGGGGGGGGATATGGTAAAAAGGGTTAAACGCAAGAGCCTGGAGAATAGGTTTTTTTTATGAAGTTGTGACTTAAAAATAAAGAATTATTTTAAGACATGAAGTTTTTTGGTTCTTTGTTTTAACGGATAGAATTACAATGTCATTTAATAAAAGAGTTTTCAAACAAATACAATATTTATTATTAATAAAGTTGGTGAATTCGAAATTATTTTGCTAAGCGGCTTGAGTTAAAAACTCAACGCATCTAAGCACACTTCAGCACTATAACACTATAGATGCCAACGAACGAATTAGATTGATACGGAATAAAAACATAACATATTTCACTAAATTTTCTGGTATGTGCTAGAGCAAGTTTTACTTTCATCTGTCTCAGTCCCACTTATGGCTCTGATTAATATGAACGGAACAGAGGTATGAAATGATACCAGTAATAACAGTCAATATACAGCCAGTCTCTGTGATGAAAGGAACAGAGGTATGAAATGATACCAGTAATAACAGTCAATATACAGCCAGTCCCTGTGATGAAAGGAACAGAGGTATGAAATGATACCAGTAATAACAGTCAATATACAGCCAGTCCCTGTGAGAATGGAGTGAAGTTGTCTCTTGTACAGTCAGTTGATGGCTCGGCAGACTGATGTGCAATGGTACCTTCTGGCTCAGTGAGGAAAGCAACGAAAACTACCTAACTCCTTATTTCCCTAGTACGCCTCTTCAGTGCTACCTAGGCTTAACAGCTAACGTAGGAACTATAAAGGATCCAACCAAGCTTCGGGTTGAGTAATATACATACACCATACATTCTAGATAGACATAATATATCAATCCAAGGATTTTTTAACCTACATGCTGGTAAGAAGATTCCTACGGGCCATTTTCTTTTAAATATATATATATATATATACAAAAACTAATAATTTTGTGTTAATGTTAAATTATTTTATAGATTTTTTTAATAATTTATGTTTTTTTTGTTTCAATGTCTTAACTTGGGAAATACTATCTTGACTTGCCATGACGTCACCGGTCCTTAAGGAGGGTTACACAGAGTATTTTGCTCTTAAGTGTGGAACAAATTTTGAAATATAAAAGGGGTGGATATAATTATGTCACTAGATAGTCAAAACTATCTGTGCGGAAATCTTTATTGTATTTTAAACATAGTCGTTTAAGTATACAATTATTATTTACTCCCTTGATTAGAGTTTATAATTTAGTGGCAGAAGAATTAGCTAGACCATAACGTTAGTGATTTTGATCCGGGAGGCTGGTGTTCGGTTCCTAGCAGGGGTCAATCAGGCTGGTTTTCCAATTAATAGTGTTTTTATCTCTGTGTGAATTCTCGTGCCTTTCTTTCCCTTGTGTCCTTGTATTTTTAGTGTATTTACAAACAACCCTAAGAGGCAGTGAATGGAATACCAACTGTTGTACATTTCTAAAAATTTAAGCAAAAATATACTTAAGGGATGCTTTTACTGTTATTAATATTTTAAAATGTTTTCTTTTCCTTTCTCGTTGCGCAAGTAGCTGTGGTGGGGGAAGGGAAGGGTATAGGGAGGGGGTAAGTTTCTAGACATTTTCACTTCAAGAAAGAGAATTTTCACTTAAATTCTTTCCATCTTGTCCCGGAAAATTCGAGCACTTAGGGAGAATTAACGATGTGCGCTATCAGCTTTGTCTACACTTTTAAATACCCCTGGTGCCCAAGAGTGGAACTTTTTAGAAAACTAGAGGGGGTGTTGGGGTTGGTAGAAACCGGGGGTGGGGTAGGTTAGAACAGAAGAGGAAGAAGGAGGGTAAAGGGGGTTAAAGAAAGCTAGGAAACGTTTATCAGGGACTTAATTACTGTAAAAACTATACTTTGTCTAAAACGCAAAGCAGAAGAATTGGGAGTAAAAAAAACCGGTGGGGCGGATTTTTAGTAGGAAGAAAAGAAATGTGAAAAAATATATTAAAAATAACTCTTTTTTGTTTGGAGGGAAGGGGAGTGGTGGAGGTAATGAAGGGTGGGGGGTGGGGGGACAATAAAACAATTTAATTGCAGTTGCCCGCAGCAGAGTCAAGAACATTAGCAATGTTCTAATTTTTTCGATGCAAATAAAGTAAATAGTAAACACTGTATTGGAAAATAAAGTAATATTGCACCAATAGGCCTATGTTATAGTTAATCTTTTTGTATAGTCTTTAATTATATCTAAGAATTTTATTTTCAGACAGGCCTATAGTACATTGGTCTTAAGTTAAATTTATTTTGACATCTATTTTAAATTTCAGCCGTTAAATCTATTATCCGAGTCTGATGAGTTTGTATTATTTTATATAGTATTATATATGTTTAAATTTCGAAAATTAATGTAGTTAAATATTTTAACTTCTTTTCCAAACATACATTTTAAAATCAACAGTCTAAATTAAGATGAATAATTTTATTATAAATATAAGTTGTAGTTTCCATAAAATGTTTTTTAAGCTTATTTTTATATTTTAGCACAAATTATCACCAGTTTAGATTAAACGCATGTGCACTAATTAAGCTAATGTGTTAGAGATGAGGAAGGTTGAAGTTTGAGGAAGTGTAGCAACATTTTCATTGATGAATAGTGGAAAGCCCTTTATGAAGGAACAAACTCTGTTCACCCTAAAGAGATTCGAACCTCGATATTCCTAACATTAGCAGTCTAGTATATAGTAAGAGTGACGCCTTATACCATTCGACCAATGGTGTGGGTTCTATTAAAAACTATTTTGTAGAGTTATATGTGGACATTATTAATAAAGACATGAATTATTTTATAGGATCGTAAGAAGTGCAAATTTTTATGCATTCTATGAAGGAAAAAAATATTTAAAACTTAATTTTTGTTGAAAACTCACTTAGGATAGAACTGTTTGTTTATTGCTACCATGTATGATAGGTTCAACTTTTCTTCCCACTGTTCTTAATTAAATTAAGTAATTTTAAGAAGAGCGAGCTACCCAAGCATTCTAAAGTGCCCTGAAAGATTGAAATAAATTAGGTTGTAAAGTGTTCATTTGAACAAGTGCATACAGCCTTTTTTTTTGTTGAGAAAATTAAATTAATCTGAGGAAAAAAAGTAAAATAAATCACACACTCAAAATAAAAAAGTGTTTCTGGTGCAAATGAGGTTATTTAGTTGGGCAGTGACAGATTTTTGATTTGATTTAATTTAATACCTTTCATATTATACGAGAACAAATAATATAATAACTAAATTTAACATTTTCCAACTACAATAAATCCATCAAATATTTCTAATATTATAAAAAAATAAAATGTGATTAAAAAAATTGCGTCATACCTATTCCTATTATCCACATTTTATTTAAACTAATCGAGTTGGGACGAGTAAAGTAGATTTTATAGGAAGTATAGCTGCATTTGCGTGGAGTGAGAATGGTAAAATATTATGGATAAAAATAATCTCTGTACACCTATCCAGGATTTGAATCACAATCTCCCTATCACTGGAGACTAAAAGAGCTTTAAATTTAGTCCATGTGTGCACTGATGTAGATTAATTACATTTTATATTGAGTACATTACAAACATTAAACCAAGATTTTTTTTACACGTTTTCATAGTTTTTTATGTCAAGCCATATGATCTGCAGCCATAACTTTTAATATAAATTATCAATACCTATTAAATAATAATAATAAAAATATTTTAAAATGTTATCAATGTTGACAGCAACCAAAAAGTTTGTTTGAAAATAATGTTTTCGTAGCAAAATGTTACCATACAATAAAGACTATAAGAAAGAGCGTATTTAAAAACAGATTTAAATTAATCCATACTTTAATTCTCTTTTAGTAAGTGCTTTCAACACTAGGCAATTAAAGGACTTCCATAAGGGATGTAGGATTGTAAGGGCAGCTTGGAAATAATATAGGCGCATTATTATGAAAAAGGGAAGAGAAATCCACCGAGATGAACTACATATGGGACTCATCCAACCTCTGACCCAGCTAAAATTAAAATCCTGAACTACTTGATCACTGGAGATAAAATCTCCATTCTTGTAAATTAATTATTGGACCTTAAACAGTGCTCTCAAAATTAAACAAGCTGTTAGTTAAAAGAAAATTTAAAAAAAGGGTAACAGAACGAACCCCAACACCAGACGAGAAATTATTTATGGTTCAGTACCCAAAGCGGGATTCAAACTGGAATATCAGTCGGCCACCCTAGCCACTACGCTACGAGATCCATATACCTTTAATATAAAACAATATCTTGAAGTCATCTTTCACAAGATAATATCCAAACTCACATTTTTTTTTATCTTCACAACTTTTTTTTTTTAGTGAAAATATAAAAGAACAAAAAATAGGCGTCTTTTGTGAGATGTCAAAACGTATCGCCTGCAAGTTAGAGGACCCGTCAAACATCTCACGCACAGCTATCAATGCGTGCGTGCGTTTGTAGACGTAACTTAGAGTGAGTAGTGACAAGGACAGATGTATGGGGTAGATAAAGGGG
>CABFVZ010000797.1:128638-143349 GCA_902151445.1 Timema monikensis | reverse complement strand
AATGAAACGCTTTTATATGTTTAAAAAACTGGTTCCGTAACGCCAATAAATTCTTTAGTTTTAAATAATTATATTTTCCCCCCCCCCCCCCTCACCACCATCATTAACATAGGTGTTTGTTCCGGCGACTTTGTATTAAAGGAGGACAATTACTGTGCCGAAGTAGCTGTGTTCGATCCTCGTTGATTCCACCTCAACAATTTTATTAGTTATGTGTGAGTATACTCTCTTATGGGTAGTAAGAAGCAGTGATATACAAATAATCGCGACTTAAAGTTTTTCTACATTTAATGTTGTTGTATAAACATTTATTAAACAAGGTTGTTCTATTTTTAGCACCTCGTCTTACTACCCGTTAGGGTTATACACTTATGTACTAATTACGTTAATGATTTTAGGGGACAGGAAGGTTAGATTAAGATGAAGTGTACCCGAATTTGCATGGAGGGATAGTAGAAAAACATTTAGTAAAAGCACCTTCAGTACACCCTCGGTCCTACCATCATCGGCATTATAGTCTACTGATATTAGCACCTTAGACCATGTGGCCACTGAAGTGGGTCAACAAGCTAGTTATTAAATATATATATGCGCTTATAGTAGCTTTGAGAGGTTAGGTTAGTTTTGTAATTTATTTGCTTGTAAAAAAAAATCCTGGTTTTATAACATCTCCAGGTTCTGTCAAAATTTGATGAGTTGGTGAAATATTAGTTAACCTGCAAAATTGATATTATAACATAATTGATGCTAATATTGAGATTGAGATTGAGACTAAAATGTGTAAAAACATACACTCAACGTATCTACTGGAGAATAATGTTTCCAAAAGGTTTTCCTTTTTAAAAATCCCCCAATTACTCAACTTAATTCGCTTTAAATTCCATACCACTTGAGGTTGGATGCTAGGCTAGTGTCAGGCGTGGTAACATTACATCCAACTCTTGGCGGTGGCATGTTGCGTTGTATGGTATTGTCTTCAATCTTGCTTGAGCGCTTCATTTTTTTGTTTTTTCTTTGTGTCGAGAAGGTAAGACGGATTGACGGTTGAGGAGGAGGGGCGAAGGGCCGTTTGTCAACTGTCAACGGCGGTGACAGTATCTTCAGCGACATGGCGACCGCAGATTCCATCTTCCCTGCGGATTCCCGTCTCTTCTAGCTTCCCTACAGGCCTAGTCTTGATATATCGTCCCTACTGCAGTCCAGTTTTCATAGGTAAAATCTTATACGTCTGCTTGAGAATCGAATAGGTCTTCCTTCATTATTTATATGTCAAGTTATTTGATATCTAACTCTCACTTTTGATAGATATTATCAAGTCATATACAATCTATATTAATAAAAGTATTCTTGTGTCTATTTGTACGTACATTTTTATGTATATCTGTCCAGATAATTTTAAGTACTTCTGTATGAGCTATAAAGCTAAAATTTGGTCGAAATTGTGAAGGAACCACTCAAAAAGTGTGCAATACTTTTTAACTTGGAAAAAAAAAAGTATATTATAAGAAGTAAAAGCGTTTTAGTTCATCATCTTAATTCGTCGACACATTATTTGCACTACAAAAGCAAGGAGAAACTATAAGATAAATTTCAATCTCAAAATCCAGAGATAAATTGCAGATTATAGTTATATTTGTATAATTTTGTTTGTTTCATATTTATTTTATTAAATAAATCGTGAATGTGGGGAATGCCAGGCCTCCACCGTGGTTCGGATTCCACGTTAAACTGTAGGTCCTCCATTTCATCTCACAATCACCCTATATTAGCGTAAGTGCGTATAACCCGAATGGGTAGTAAGACGCGGTGCTAATAATAATAATAATAATAATAATAATAATAATATTAAATAAATCAGTACAACACAATCACACAAAATTTTTCATAATATTGTGTATTATGGTCTGTATAAAAATGTTACAAAAACAATTTTATAGATGTAAGAAAGTAATAAATGTTTCTTTAGCAAATACACAGGTAATGTTCAACATCGTTATTTAACTTCTTGAGCATGCATTTTAATACATAATTATGTATTGAGACAAATAAAATACTTCTCTAATTAAAATGCATCCTAAACATGAATGTGTATGAGAGGATCCACGAATCTGATTCAGAGATAATGTATTATCCCCTCAGGTATATATTTGCCTTCATTTGTGTGTTTGGTTCATCGGCCGATCCTAAGAAGACATGAAAAACTCTTGATATCGTCACAAGAGGACCTTACGATGAAACACAATAATCTTACTCTCTGACGTGTTTATTGTAATAACTACAGTAGCCCCATGGCTTCTTTGGTGCTGACTTACAGCTCACAGCTGACAGCTGATGGCTTTGAAAAGTTAACAGACCAAATTATGTATCCCTACGCCAAACCATATGATCTGCAAAAACATGTGTTTAGCAGCTGTAACTTCTGACAGTCAGCTGTGAACTGTCAGTTAGCACCAAAGAAGCCATGGGGCCACTGTAGATTCTTCTAGATGTATAAAACATACTGAGTGCAATGCAGAATTTGGTAAGACGTCTTAAACAAGATGAAACCTTTTCGTCAGCTTCCAGAGATCATCCAAAGTACTTGTCACATGAACAAGGAATAAAAGGTTTGCAGGAACATTTACTGGACGTTGAACTCAGAGAAAAAAAAAATCTTGCGTTAGAATGACATTGAATTTTGTAGCCGCCATTAGAAGTCAAAATGATAATATGAGATGAGTTAACAATGATTCCAAGCCATGAAACATAGTCCATCTTTTGTTGCAGAAGTGGGAATAATGAGTAATCATTTCCCATTTGTGGGAAAGGTTTTATTGTTGGATGATGAATTCAGGCAATATAAACATATTATTCCACATGTGTTCATACGCTCCTAAAGTGTCTGCTGAAGGAGTGCCCCTGGTGGTGAACGCCACAACCAAGAGTAGGCTGCCAGTTGTGGAGAGTTGAGACGGCCTGGCCCGTGAAAAACACTGTGACTAGATGAGAGCATCAGATAAGATGGTCAGCGTAATTGTTGTAGTTTTGTCGCCGAGTTTCGTGGTTGGTGCTAGTTTACACCCTGTCAAAGGTAAAATACAGTCCCACAAAGTTTTGTCGAACTGGAAATCACGTTAACAATTCTGAGAGGCCAGTTAAGTTCGTGGTTTCAACAACATGGTTATAAGATAGCAATCGTCCACATAAGTATTAAAAACTCAACATTGGGAGGGGTTTACAATTATTAAGTTAAATAATAATATACGGGAAAATGGCAATTACTTCTCTTACTGTATAATGGAATTGGGCGATGGAAAACTGAAGAAACATAGCTTGATAGAGAACATAATAGAAGTTCCACAGGGAATATTCACACCCGGTTTGGTATTTTACGAAACATTTTGGAAATAGGCTGAGCATAACTGTTATTTTGAACGACCATTCTGCTACCATGAATTGTTGATGTTGATCAACTAAATGAGATGTTGAGTATTTTAAGAGATGTTCATTTTAATTTTCGTGTTAACTCAGTCTACTGTAAAGATGAACGGGGAAAAAGGCAACTATCCAGTAGAGATTTTAAACAATTTGATGCGCGCAGGAATGCCGCCACATAAGTTAAACTAAAATATATAAGCAGTTTAATAATCCTTCCTGGTTACTTAGATACTAAACAGGAACTAAACAGTGAATAAATTTGATTAAAAAAAAGTATAATCTATGCAACAAATTAACAAACAGTGAATGTATACTTCTTACCGAGAGTTGATTTGGGACCTTAAGATCCTGGCATCCAGTTTATTTTGAGATGGAAGATGTTGCCAGTTAAACTCGTGTTCTTAATTACAAGTTCAAACCTTAGACAGGGGCTATATATATATATATATATATATATATATATATCTGTCAAAGCCTGTTTTCAATCATGGCCAATTTTATAGTACGTGGACTTTTTATATATAAAATGTTACACATCATTTAATAAAGTATAATAATTTGGTTTACGCTCAATTTATCCACCTTATATATTATTATTATTATTATTATTATTAGCACCGCGTCTTACTACCCGTTCGGGTTACACGCACTTACGCTAATGTGTAATGGTAGGGTGATTGTGAGATGAAATGAAGGACCTACAGTTTAACGTGGAATCCGAACCACGGTGGCAGCCTGGCATTCCCCACATTCACAAGATGTCTTGTCAGAGGTGAAGGAAGGGTTTGGAAATCAGATAAATCTTTGCTGGGACCGAGGATTGAACCCCGGCCGCCAGCACAGAAGGACAGGCCTAAGAACATGTAGCACTAATCGTAGTGTAAATCGTTTCAATGTTGACCACATAAAACATGTTTGTACTATCTAAAAGGCTCTTTATATATAAATTGGACTGTTTGTTGTCACAAGGTGTGCTATACTAGATTGCTGGTGACGAGTAGGTCGGGATTAGAATCTCGGATGCGTGTAATTAATTTTTTCCTAAACTGTTTCCCATACTCACTCCCAAGAGAATTTGGGCACATTTCTTCTAAAGTGCTATCTTCCTAATTCATATTACAATATCATAATTAATATAACGATGCGTATGACCTGAATGGAAACTAAAACTCAATGATAAAATAAAATATAGAAATAAGAACTTTTTAGTACCATATCTTACTACCCGTTCTGGCTATACGCTCATGTACTAGTTACGATAATGTTGTTAAGGATTATAACGGTTATATTTGGAGGAAGGGTACCCACAATTGTGTAAAGAGAGTTAATGAAACAGCAGTGAGAAAACACCCGCAGTACACCCGACCGAGATTCGAACTTGGATTTCTCCAGCGAAAGTAGTGCGTTAAAACCAAGCATTCAAATGGATGAAGTGTAGGAACTCTGAACCTACGCCCTCACCTACTAATGTGAGAGTGGATTGACCTCAATCGGTCATCACACGCATCAGCTCTTATCGCTTAAATGAAGACTATAACTCATCACAACAAAGCGTGACAAAGCGTGACAGATGCAAAACAGACGCTCAGAAATTCATCTTTGTTTTGCAACCCCATTTTATCAACCCTTAATATTTTTTATTTATTTCTTATTCTCTTTGTAAAAAGCGACAAAGGAACATCGCCAAGGAAGAAAAGAAGCAGAAAAAAAACTAAAGAAATAAAAAAGTGTGTCGTACCCGACAAGGAAACAAGTCATCAGTTTGTGTGACGTTGCGCGGATAGCCGACATTCTGGGGTAGGGAAGGGCAGCCACCACACAGTTACAAATGAGTACGGAGGGGAGCAACGCCTTCCCCTCAATTGCTTGTTTGAAAACAAAGGGGGGGGGGGGCAGCGTGTTTTATATGTATTGGCTCAATGTCTATCAGTGAAACTGATAGTAATTTCTAGGCGCAGAGGATGAAGAGGGCTAATAGTATTATAGTATTATACAGGATGTTCAGAAACTTACTGACCAAACTGCACATATAGTTTGTTTGGACCAAAAGTAATACAAAATCCCTTTACACTTACATCCGGGAAACTATGCTAATACCACTAAATTGTGTTCAAAAGTTTCGGCGTACAGCGACGGGAGAACAAAGCTATTCAAGCATACCTGTACAACGGGTTGCATAGGAGTTAGGCGCGCGGTACTACACACCTCGACATCTTGAAGCACGGCCACAGAACATACCAATATTAATAGTAAACAACACACCAGTCATTTAGGGATGGAAATACGTTCTGAGGGTCATCATTAACTATCCTACGTCACAGAAAGTGCTTTACACTATTACATGTACAGTGCCGCGCCTAGATCCTATGCAACTTGTTGTACACGCATGTTTGACAAAAGCTTTGCTCTCCCGAAACTTTGAACACAATTTAATGGTATTAAAAGAGTTTTCCGGATGTAAGTGTATGGGGATTCTGTGTTACTTTTGGTTCAAACAAGCTATATGTGCAGTTGGGGCTATAAGTTTACGAACACTAATAAATAGCTACCTAACTATACATCACTCACCAAACTACCTACCAAACTTCCTACCTTACAATCCAGCCACTAGACTACATATAATATAATATATTTATATAGAGGGAGGTGGGTGGTTAAGTGAGTGGTTAGCTAGTTGGTATGTATATACATATATTATTATTATTATTTAGCACCGCGCCTTACTAACCGTTCGGGTTGTACGCACTTACGCTAATATATTAATTGTAGGGTGATTGTGAGATGAAATGGAGGACCTACAGTTTAACGTGGGATCCGAACCACGGTGGAGGCATAGCATTCCCCACATTCACAAGTTGTGATTAATACACGTGTTGTCAGAGGTGAAGGATGGGTTTGGCAATCAGGTAAATCTGTGCGGGGACCGAGGATTGAACCCCGGACCCCAGAACAGAAGTTCGACACCGACCCCTAGACCACCCGGTCACCCTATACATATATACATACATATATATACATACATAGACATATATACACATATATACATAGACATATATACATATACATACATACATATACATACATACATACATACATACACATACATACATACATACATACATACATACAATCTCCTTCACATTCTCGAGACCAATGTTTCACTATCACAATTTTTCCGTATCTATGAGTTATGACAAATAGTTCAGGCAACGTTAAATAAAGGTAACATTTTATTTCAATGTGAAAATGTAGTTGCACGATGCTTGGTTTTTTTTACAAGCGACCCAATATTAATGGTCCTGAATTGTTATGTTGAATGTTTCAGGGTTGGGGGAGGGGGTGAGGGGAGTGGGAGGGTTGTATAAATGTAAAAGGGAAAGAGGGGGGTTGTGGGATGTAGCTACTACAATGCTACCAGCCATTCAACACAAGCCGCTAACAGATCGTTTTGCATACAATTTTAATTACTACTTGTGTCAACGATGTTTAAACTAGTTTATATTTGGAAACATTTTGAAAACTAGCAGTTTGTACCACACGTGTTCGTCTGATGGGATCACAGGTTGTTTCTCAAACTAAAAAACGGTGACTGAGCCTAAAAACCCATCTGCTACCTAGAGTAGAACACTGGTAGAAAGAAACTTTTAGAAAAATAGATACATTTAATTTAATAAAACCTGATATGGTCTATCAATAAATGATACGGCTCACTGAAAATACTTTCAAAATCCTTTATATGAATAAAAAGAAGATATACTAACTTAAAACTCCTAAGATAAGTGAAGCAAAATAATATACATTGTTACAGAAACATGATGGAAAGTAATTTTTACTATATTATCTCATAAACCAAGCTTTAGCCCGATTAAAAAAATGGTTTCGGCCCTAGGCTGAGACAGACGGCATTGCAAAACCACTTTTCCAGGTTCAGGATTTCATCAAATATTTATATGCATAAATAAAACTGAACTAGATGTCTAAATGGTCAAAATAATTTCTCTCTCCGAGCGGTGTCGAGAAAGTAAAAGTGACAGCTGTAGATCACGTGACTTAATGTATAAATATTTTTTAACGGATAATTTTCGTAAATTATATAAACGCCGAAAATATTATTTTCCTCTTATATTAGACTATATCTAGGATATCAAATTAGTAATTATTTTATTTAGTTACTCTACTATTATTAGTTGTGGAATGTGTTCCAAGTAGACTACTTAATTAGACAAAGGGTGACCTGGTGGTCTAGGGGTAAGGTGTCAGACTTCTATGCTGGCGGCCGGGGTTCAATCCTCGGTCCCGGCACAGATTTATCTGATTACCAAACCCTTCCTTCTCCTCTGACAGGACATCTTGTGAATGTGGGGAATGCCAGGCCTCCACCTTGGTTCAGATTCCACGTTAAACTGTAGGTCCTTCATTTCATCTCACAATCACCCTACCATTACACATTAGCGTAAGTGCGTATAACCCGAACGGGTAGTAAGACGCGGTGCTAATAATAATAATAATAATAATAATTAGACAAACTTCAAAGAAATATGCCCCTGTTAGTTATGTGTCTAAGATTGTGTCTCCAATAATTGTTGGTGTTGTTTTTACTTTAAATCTGTGCATCGTATACTTGTTAGAAACACACAGACACACACAGAGGCTGCAAACGATACAAGACACACATTTTCACCAGCCTGGGGTGCTCCAACCATCGTCAATAGCTTTAAATACAAGAACAAGCACTTTGGGAGGTCCGACCAAATAGATGATGAGAAACCGTGTACTTTTCAAACGTAGATTAGAAGAAAGCGTGAACTTCCACAATTCAGACTACAATAAAGCATCAACTGCCACAACGCAAATTATAATAAAACAACTGCCACAACGCAAATTATAATAAAGCATGAACTGCCACAACCATATTATAATAAAGAATGAACTGCCACAACGCAAATTATAATAAAGCATGAACTTCCGCAACGCAAATTATAATAAAGCATGAACTTCCACAACGCAAATTATAATAAAGCATGAACTGCCACAACGCAAATCGTAATAAAGAATGAACTTCCGCAACGCAAATTATAATAAAGCATGAACTTCCGCAACGCAAATTATAATAAAGCATGAACTGCTACAACGCAAATTATAATAAAGCATGAACTGCTACAACGCAAATTATAATAAAGCATGAACTGCCGCAACGCAAATTATAATAAAGCATGAACTGCCGCAACGCAAATTATAATAAAGCATGAACTTCCGCAACGCAAATTATAATAAAGCATGAACTGCAACAACGCAAATTATAATAAAGCATGAACTGCCACAACGCAAATTATAATAAAGCATGAACTGCCACAACGCAAATTATAATAAAGCCTGAACTTCCACAATGCAAATTATAATAAAGCCTGAACTGCCACAATGCAAATTATAATAAAGCATGAACTGCCACAACCATATTATAATAAAGCATGAACTGCCACAACCATATTATAATAAAGAATGAACTGCCACAACGCAAATTATAAAGCATGAACTGCCACAACGCAAATTATAATAAAGCATGAACTTCCACAACGCAAATTATAATAAAGCATGAACTTCCACAACGCAAATTATAATAAAGCATGAACTTCCACAACGCAAATTATAATAAAGCATGAACTTCCACAACGCAAATTATAATAAAGCATGAACTGCCACAACGCAAATTATAATAAAGCATGAACTGCCACAACGCAAATTATAATAAAGCATGAACTTCCATAACGCAAATTATAATAAAGCATGAACTTCCACAACGCAGGCTATAATAAAGCATAAATTGCCACAATGCAGGCTATAACAAATCATGAACTGCCACAATTCAGATTATAATAAAGCATGAACTGCCAATTTTCAAATTAAGAAACGCCTATCTCGAGTCAGCCAAAAAAGGGGGCGCGGAACAGAAAAGAAAGCTCATTACAATGCACGCGGCAACTCGTGATGTAAATTTCCGAGTCTTTTGCAGCCTTAAGTGAGACCAGCACCAAAAGTCGTCTACTTACAGGAGGGAGGGAGGGAGGAAAAAAAAAAAGAGTCAAGAAATAAAGAAAACCAGCAGGCAGGGGTTAGCTGAAACCAAATGAACCTGTTATCGGTTACACACTTTGATTCACCTCCGCGCGTTAACCAACAGCTAAAAACGTTCCACGTGCTACCAACATAAATCCGACCAGTAATTTTTTTCTTTCTTCTTAATGTGAGTCATCTGAATTCTGCTCAAAGCCTCCAACTAGATTTGCATATTTAAATGGAAAGCTAAGAACTGGATCCTAAACGATCTGAAAAGAAAATTGAAGTTTTTTTTATACGCAATGTTTTTACTTTTTAAAATTCTTTATAACTTTTTTTTTCTGAGATGATTTTTAAACTGGAATCACCACAAGCTCAAATTCACTTCAGTACTTTTGTTGAGTCTTAAATAGCTTAATTGGGGATTAATTTAGAAGCTCAATTTGAATATAATATTTAGAATTATATGCACCCGAAACCACAAAGTAGCTTTTACCATTTTGTCTCTCTTCATGTCTGTCTACCTGTCTGTCCGTCCTTGGGAGTGAATCTTAAACGATTTGTTGGATCTTGTTCAAACTTCACATCTAGATATTATCTATCTTAATATCACGTGTTTTTTATTTGGACCTTAGCGTTTACATTAAGGGTAATTTACTCATAAGGGATATTTTGTGAATTCCAAACTTTTTAAAAATGGCTCCAACGATTTTGTTTAAAATGCGTATCTAGGATTTGACATGATAAATTGGTTTTTGGGGTAAAATTAGTTTAAAATTAGCTTACTAGTTATTTGAAGTTTTAAAAAATTTGAAATATTTTTAATATGGCAATAATGATTTTGTTTAAAATGCATATCAGTGGCTAGTATGGTTTGATAAATAACAGTGTTTACATTTTTTGAGTAATTTTTTTAAACTAGTTTACTGATACCTGATTTTTTTAAATGGCTTTAACGATTTGGCTCCAAAGGAGTATTTTGGATGTGTATGCCATTATAAATAGCAATCTATACTGGTTTTAGACCTAAAAACCCGTTTATGGGTGATTTACTTATGGTAAATTTTTCAAAAACTTGAAATAGTCTATTTTTTAAATGTTCTTTATGATAAGATTCCAAATGGGTAACTTACCTGGTAATTTTTTGAGAATATAAATAACTATCTGTTTTTTTTCATAAAAAGGTCAATTTGGGGGGGGGGGTCTGGTAAATCTTTTTCTTGATATATATGAATATTTATTTCCATCTCCAGTATTTAAATAATTTTAAGTTAATTTATAAATTGCCGATTTTTTAAAATTTGATTCTTTGTAAAAAAAGATGTGAATTTTTAAATTTAAAATTTATATTGGAAGAGTATTTATGGTAATTAAAAAGATGATGTATTTATTTTTCTATGGAAAACTTACTTAAGGGTAGTTTACTGAAAATCTATTTTTGAAAATTTTGTTTGAAGCTATAATGTGAGAAAATTTGTAATATTGTGGCGTAACATTTATTTTTTAATCATCTCATCTTACTACCCGTTCATATTGTAGGCCTCCAAGCTAGGTGCTCTAGTATGTGAGGTGAAATGGGATCGCAGGTTGTTTAGTTGACTATATAAATTATTGGAAACACCATCAAAATTTTGTCAATAAATTCTATTTACTATCACATACAAAACCACATTTCCTTCGGGTCAAAGTTTACTGATCAGACGAACAGGAAAATAAAGGAAGGGTTTGCCTTAAAACAATTTTTTTAAACTTATCATTGGAGGTGCGAAAAAAATACCAACAAGAAACAAAGGGTTGGTGGTATTTCACCACTCGGGAAATCTCACCCTCAGACATACCCACTACTACCCCATTTCTCTGTCACGATTTTTTATTTTGCCCTCTCCTTGTAGAATTGAAATAAGGGTCCACAGATGAAGGGGGCGTGGGGAGGATTTTTTAATATATTTTTTGTGTGTGTCTTTCTATCTTCTATCCCCCTTTTGTGACCTCCCTCTTTTTTTTTTTGCATTGTGAATTATAAATGATGATAAAGTTAATGGAGAGGACAAACCTTATAAGAAGAGGGTGTGAAACAGGAGGTAGAAAGGAAGTGGATAAAATACGGTTGAAAAGGGGGGTAGAGGGGTGGGGAAGTGGCATCATTAGAAAAAGAAAGCTAACAATGTGTTGTGTTTTACTTCACCGATGAATCATGACGCGTCATTACCATACAGTTTATATTTGTACGACAAAAAGTCACGCAGTCAGATGTTTTCATTTATTTTTCTTTAGTAAATTGTTTTTTTTTTACTCAAATTTTCTAAAAACATATTAGTAAAGTTGCTAGATACATTTTCATGTTCGCCCGACTCGGTGGTTGCGTGGTATAATACGTCACTCATGTGTTGGACTGGATGGCCGATGATGGGGTGATCCGAAATCGAATCCCAGCCAGATGGTTTTTCCTTCAAAATTTCTCATGCTACTTCCATACAAATTCTGTTAAATTTCTGTTCAAAATTTTACCTTTCTCAGCCATATTTCGTTACGTAATTAATGTATACATATAGCCTGGACGGGAACTAGGACGTTGCAAAATGATTGTTATTATAATGTGTTCTGTCTTACGACAGGTCCATTCTTTTTGTCAGCGAACTTAGACCTCCAATGAGCCATGTTCTTTGCCTCCTCCTTGAGCTCCCAGAATTTTTTTTTCCTTCAGGTAATCCAATATTTGAATCCTCCTCCTTCCTAATCTCCTCTTTCCCTCCACATTTCCTTCTATGATGCCATGGAGAAGACAGTTCCTCCAAAGGATGTGTCTGATCCAGTTTGCTTTGTACCGAAGAATCCCATCCAAAATGGTTCTCTTCTCACCCGCTCTTCTTAGGACTTGTTCATTTGTCCCCCTGTCTGCCCACCTGATCTTCTCACGTCTTCTCCAGCTAAACATTTCAAAGCTCTCCAAGTATTTCTCCTCCATATTCCTTTGAGTCCAAGTTTCTGTTCCATACAGCGTGATGTTCCAAATGTAGACGTAAAATAATAAATACTAATATGTTAAAGTGTCCATACGTTGAGTAATGTTATATGCAGGTGTCACTATTGATAGATATTATTACCTGTAAATTAACGCTTTTAATAGATTAAAAAGTTATCTTTTTGATTCAAATGAATATGTTTTTATTTTATAAATTTCTTTCTCACCCAAATCCCAATATAAATCCAGATATACGAATGTGAAAAAGTATTTAAAAAACAAACCTTTGCACATTTTAGAACAAGGATTAGTACTTCTATAAAACGTAGTTTGTAGTGCTAATAACGACTATCAACGACCTAAGTGAACAATATTAAGTTATGGATTATTGCCTTAGTACTATAAATAAAATACCTAAATTTTATTTTTTGCTTTACGAATTTCCCACATTAGATTGAGAGAAGATCTACCCAAATTTCCGTGTGAGGTAGAGTGGAAAAAATTTGGAGAAAAATATGCTCGCTCTACCTGGCTAGAATTCAAACCCCAACCTCCCCATAGTCATATTATATGAGCCTGACATTTAGGCCACGTGTCTAATGGTGATTATTCTAAATTATTCACACTAAGATTTAAAAAAATTAAAAGATATATATAAGAACTGATACTAGCTCTCTAGCCTAGAGAAAAGGGATAAGGAAGGTGAAAAAATCCAACGGTGTCTTTAAGAGACAAAATATTATTATAATTACTATAATAATTATTATATTATAATTATATTATTAACACCGCGTCTTATTAACCGTTTGGATTATACGCACTTACACTAATGTGTAATGGTAGGGTGATTGTGAGATGAAATGGAGGACCTACAGTTTAACGTGGAATCCGAACCACGGTGGAAGTCTAGCACTCCAGACATTCACAAGTTGTGATTAATACACGTCTTGTCAGAGGTGAAGGAAGGGTTTGGGAATCAGATAAATCTGTGCCGGGACCGAGGATTGAACCCCGGACCCCCAGAATAGAAGCCTGACACCTTACCCCTAGACCGCCAGGTCACCCAAGAGGCGAAATAACTGTCACAACCAAATACAAACAAAAACACGGTCGTTAATTCCCCATTTCGTAAATCATAACACTCAAAGGTACTCAACCCTGATATGTTATCCCTTCAGCCAATGGCAAAGAAGTACAAAGCGAGTCGCTCACCGTAGACTCTTAGATCATCACAACAGGGCTGAATGTACGTTAATATTTACATGTTGGCAACACTTCCTTCAGTCATTTGTTTCTCGACCTAGAGAACAACATTCAACTGTCTTAACATTGTGAGCTCAGTTTATTTTTTAGGTTATCATGTCAAACATGTACAAATATAAAGAGGTAGTAAAATTAGTTTCTAATTGGGCTTCCAATATGTATGTAAATAAAAAAAATCTAGTAGAAATGGGAAATTTTACTTTAATTTCAATGCAAAAATTCTGTCAAATTTAGTTGTTTTTTCTGAAAATTCCAACCTTTTGATTGTGTGATTTCTTTAGAAAAATCTGACTTGTCAGAAACAAACTGAAATAATTTTTGAAATCAGATTTAAATAATTGGCTGAAAAAACACCATTTTACTCAGAAATACATCGGTGAATTATTTTTGGGATACAGTGTAATGTAATCTTGTAAAATAAAAAAGTTAAAGGGAAATAATACGTCAATTAAAAAACGATTCAGACAATAACTAGGTAAAGTATTTCCCTTTATCAAATTCATATCTTAGCATAATTCACCCCCTCCCCCTCGTGAGCCTCTCAGATTCAACAACATGTCCTCTGATAAGACAAAATAAAACACACACAATGTGTCACGTATATTTCACAAAATTGCATCTCAGCTCTTCCCACCCTCTTCACCACCCTGACCAAATTCTTCTCTCCAGCCGAGTAGTACTACTACTGCTGCTGCTGCTGATAATCGTAGCCCTCACCCCTTCACCCCCCCTTTCGCCCCAACTGCTTCTCTCCCTTACGAACGTAATTCGAACAAATGACGCCCGACTATAGCGCACCCAAATTAGATTCCCTTCCAATAAGAGGAGGTGGGGGGAGGGTTCGGGTCGCTAGAGGAGTCCAAAGGCTGCCAACTTGTAATTCAATAACTGCCCTCATTTTAGGAGTTGGTAACATGTGTGGGGATAGTCCTACGAAGCTGGTATGGGTGGGGTGGGGGGAGGTCTTTTTGGACTATTGATCCAAGTGGGTGGAAAGGATAAGGGTTGTGGAGGG
>CABFVZ010000797.1:116934-127350 GCA_902151445.1 Timema monikensis | reverse complement strand
AGGGGACCTTATAGAATTCCTCTACCACAGTTGATGACGGGCAACGCCGTGTGGGATTGCTAGTTAAAAATACCGAGGAGACTAAGTTTAGAAATAGAATACTTAGGCCTACTGTCATTATCTTAAATAAAAATAATTTCAACTTAGTATCATATTATTACAATTAATAGTACGGTATGGTAGTGGTATTCCAAAATACATACTTACTAGAAACTAGTAGAATTTGTTAAACGAAATAGTAGCTCGTTTATAACGATAAACAGAAGATATAAAATTTCACCAAAATCGTTCGAGATAATTTTGAGATAATCTACTGAAGGGCAAAAAATACATTACCATTAAATTTAGGGTTAAATATCTAATTCCAGAAACTCCTCGGGGGGGGGGGGGACCCTATGAAAACCCCAAATACCAAATTTTAGCCATATCTGTAAAATAATTTCAGCCCTAGCCCAAGGTACAGACAGACAGACGGACAGACGGCATTGGGGCTTTATTGGTTTCAGGGGGACATGAAACATCGACATGTCTTGAATTCACGAGTTTGGTTTTTTTGACGATCACAATAATTTCTCCTTGAAAAGTTGAGATAAAGTAAAAAGAAAAGATTCCTGCCCCATGTTTATAACAATAAAACTAACAATTTTTATTTATCGAAAAATTGAAATCTTTTATTTGCAGAAATGATGCTAATATCCGGCTTTAAATCTTATGTCCAAGTAGTTGTTTTTTTATCTCTCTGAAATCTGATTACATTTCACAACTGAAAACCACTGTTGACATGCTTCTGTGCTACCAAACACTCCACATATTTAGCGTGTAATTAATACACTTTTAAGGAATTGATCCAAGTTGAAGTAAGGGTACAGGTTTGATACATCGCATTCCAAAATGTGGTATTTTCTCTACGTTTATAAAAAGAAGAATCGAGTCTCCTTGTATGTTGGTTCATTAATAAGATACGTGGGTTCTACAAAACCACGGATAGGACCACGTGTGGCCCGCGTACCACGAGTGTGGAATGCCTGCCATAGAACGTTCTAGGTTCTTCCGCTCCAAACAGTCTTGTGGTGGTACCTTACGGTGACATATGGAACTAGGTGCGTGCTTCCTCTATCAGCGCTGCCTTCAGTGCTACCCGAGCACAAAGAACGTGGAGCACAAGGTAAAGAAGAAGAAGAAGAAGTCAGGGGAGAGAAAATACGTCATCCCAAACCCCTTGGCTTACTGATTACTTTAGTTCTCACACTTCTATATAAAATAAAAAATTAATTTCTTAAACTTTTTATTTAGTAAAATAATTATTTAATAATAAAAAAAATCTTTTAAAATTGGTTATCCGTGGACACGCAGTCTAAATATGCCGGTTCATATAATCTGGTTTTCCGTTAATTAAGAGATTAGGGTTTGAATACCGGCTGGATGGTGAGAGGTTTTTTTTTCCTTCAAATAAATGATTTAGCCGCTTTGGTGACTTCATGGTCTCCTCTCAGCTTATTCTGAGAGGAGACCATGGACTGCCGAAAACAGGGATATCTGGGTCAGATTCCAATTGGTTGTACTGAGGGTGATTTTCCATTAATAGTTTTCCACTCTCCTTCGACGCAACTGCGTTTAAACTGGTCAAAGCATTTGAAGAAATCGTGGGACAAAATGTCGTATGATCGAGTTAAAACAGGACCTGACGTCGATAGGCAAGCAATAATCC
This sequence comes from Timema monikensis, assembly GCA_902151445.1. Classification (NCBI taxonomy): domain Eukaryota; kingdom Metazoa; phylum Arthropoda; class Insecta; order Phasmatodea; family Timematidae; genus Timema; species Timema monikensis. The sequence goes on along the minus strand of CABFVZ010000797.1, from coordinate 125,642 downwards.
AATAGTTCCTTACAATCTTTCTAAGTCTGCGTAGAATGTACTCAAATTTATCGAACTTTTTTCTCGTAGGATCTTTGCTTTTTAATGGTAAGGCGGAATTATCTACTGTTTCTTAAAAGTTTAAAAGAATCATTGCCCTTATAAGACATCCAGTAAATCAAGGAAAGAAGAAAAAAAAATGCTGAAAAAAAAAGGAAATAAGAGAAAAGTTGAGAAAATACTTTTGGTAGGAAAAAGTATTTATCTCCACATGTTTCATCATGTCGAAATTTTAGTCACTATTATGGGCTAAATATATTTTTTTTTAGACCTCGTGATTTAATTGTTCTAAGATTTTTACTCTAGCTACGAGCTCAAAAATCACTAAATGAATTTAAAAATTTTTAAATTCGACTACATTCTATGTTTAATTTTTATTTTGTGCCTTAATATTGAGGGCAGGAGCGAATTAGTTACTATAGCTTTAATATCAGATTTTAACCAAAAAGACATGTGGTATGGAAAGAAAAATATCAAAAACTTTACTAACTTCCAATATAGAAATAAAGTTAATGATTAGTGATATTATTTATTTATTTATTTAGCACCATGTCTTACTACTCGTTCGGGCTATACGCTTAAGTACTAACTATGCTATTGGGTTAGGAAATGGGACGGTTGAATATAGAGGAAGTGAACCCGCATTTGCGTGGGGGAAGAATGAACAACTATTTAGGAACAACCACCTCCAGTTCACCCAACCAAGTTTCAAACTTTATCTCCCCGTACTTGGCAGTCTATCTCAACACGAAACTAGCGCGCTAGCCTACTACACCACCAAGGCGGGTATTATTGATACTGTACTCATATCGAAAAATAATATCAATAATAGTAAGTATTGCTATCGAATGAATAATCAGGGAGTTTTATAAGAAAATCGTGTTTTTAGGTGTTTATTTGGTAAGACAATATTAATGGTGTTTTTTTTTATATCCTCATCTCTGGTCTAACTGTAACAATTCCTGGATACAGATACAGAGGTCACGGGTTCGATACTTGGTGCTTGAAAAATGTACCCGTGAAGCAGGGGGGTCTGGAGGGGGTTGAACCCCGCCCCACGAGGACCAATGAGGTGATACGTGAATAAATAAGTAGCAGCTCTGGATTAGAAAACTGAGATTAACGGCCAGAGTGCTCTTTGTGCTGACCACATGCCACCTTCTATCCTCCAATGTTAGCACTATCGTAAGTAATGGTGGCGGCCGCTCGGTCGGTACACCCCGTTTGTAGTCTTACACCATGTACTTCCCTTTAGTTTTATTTATATACTTAAATGGTTTGTACTTATTAAATAAAAATAAATAAATGTTTAAACAACGCTTCATATTCCGTAAAATCACTATACTATAAAGCCACACGACTGACTCACTCGCCGACATTAATGTTTACCCACTTACGGATGAGCTAGAAACTTGACATTTGGCAAACTTATAGCTTCTAGCCTGTAACCGACGGGAAAATTCCAAAAAGCTAAGAATTTTAATTTTAAGCCCCCCCAAAAAAAATTCAAAATGGCGGAGCAACTTTAAGGTCGTTGCGGACCTTTCTTCAGAGTCCTTTTATGACTAAACGGTAAGAACTGTCAAACAAACGGATTGCACCAAAGCTTGATTTTTTGATTTAAAGTAAATTTTGCACATTTTACATACATTTTAAAATTTTCTGACACACTTATGGGACAGCTAGAATCATAAAATTGTAAAAATTAATCAATGTTCAAAAAAACGCTGGAATTACACTCACCGGGGGTTTGAGGGGGGGGGGGGAGNGGGGGGGGGGGGAGCCCACAACGAGCAAATCGAATCTATATTATATGACTCAAAACAATAATAAATATGTGACAGCTATATTATAATTTAGAACAAAGCTTTGTGTTTAGCTCATTTCCAAAGGAAGTATTAGAAACTTCTAATCAGGCTGTCAGATTGTGGCTCTAAACATATTGAATTACTAAGACAGATACATAAATAATAAAATTATTATTTAGTTAGACACAGATCTTATACAGTGTGTAAGTACTCATGTGTAAAAGTATCTAGTAAAAATATATTTGTACCGAAAAGATAAAATATCGATATTAGTAAAGTATCGATCATTTTTCCGTTTCCCTATTTACAACTAGAGTAGACTTTTACACCATGATTTTAGCTAAACAGTGACCTCCTTTGTTTGGACGCACGGTCTAACGCGCTACTCTCGCAGTAGAACAGACTTCCAATGACTGGGAGACCAAGGTTCGAATCTCGGTCGAGTTTAGCCTACTAAAAGTGTTTTCTCCCCCAAACTGGTTTTCCACTTTGCCTTCACACAAATGTGGGTGCTATAAAAATAACATTCCTCATCCCTAAAACCAGTAACGAATAGTTGGTACATAAGCTCATAACCCAAGCGGGTAGTAAGACTCGGTGCTAAAAAAAAACAACTAAACAATGTTTGGGGGGCACTTTTTGTGTAACATAATATGGTAGACATTTGCTCAAATGTTATCTCCACGGATATAAGCCATCCACATCTGGGGCCAGGCGGTCTAGGGAGTTAGAATATTTTAGTATACATCTTTACCGTTAACATGGAGATTGAAGTTTTAAACTCCTTTTGTGATTTTCAATTTTTTGTTTAAAACTAATAACTGGGTAGTGTTTAAAATTACAAATAATCCTGAAAGCTTGATTTTTTTTTTATTTTGTTGTGGAAAACTTTTTTAAGGGTAGATTAATTTTGACTTATTTTAAACATTTTTCTTAACTATAACCGAAAATGATTAATAGGTATATAACAATGGAATTATGGGTATATCATTATGGAGGATTTAAATTTATTTGAAAATTTACACGTGGGCACGGGAATCGAACCCAGCACTTTTGATTAGAAAGGGTATTAGCACGTTAAGCCATAGTTACTGGTTTTGATGCTCGTGTCCAGGTGCTATTTTTCAACTAATTTAAATTAAAATACTATACTATTTATGAGAAACTATGTACGATTGTATTTTTCAAAGTTTTCCACAAAGATTAATGTATTTGCTGCAGGCGAGATGGTGTTATACGCGGTTCTACAACGTAACAAGAGGATATTTTTTCTTATCTCTCCAGCCCGTCTAAGAGAAATCCCTCATTAGTCTTCAATGAGGCTTGGGAGGAAGGGGGCTAAGGTTGTCGCACTAAAGGAACAAGGGGGAGGGGGGGGGGAGAACGAAGCTTTTTAAGATATCTATTTTTTTTTCGCCTCCCTCTTTTTTTTTTTCACTCGCCCAACCTTGATTGTCACAATTAAAGATTTCTGCGTCACCCTCTTCCATTTTAGACATATAGGGGAAGAGAATAAGAACGACAAGTGTATGGGATTACATTCAACCGCTGGAAGATTTCGATCACGTATAAGCGATTTACAAAACAAAAATAAAATAAAAGGAGATAAAATTAAATTAAATGACAAATGCTTAACACGTGAATTAAGATATCTGTTTTTTTAATAAAACAATTTAAACACTAACCTTAGTATCTTCGTAACATTTCAAAGGTAGAAGAGAACTTGGATCATATATGAAATATTTAACTAAAAATAATATATATCAACACACAAACATTTTTATAACAGCTACTTAACAATATTTTAACACCAACTAGTGATTGCTTACGTTATATATGTTATTTAGAGATAAATTCATAAATATCAACATAAAATAATATAGTGGGCTTTATTTATTACTATAAAATAATATAATGGGCTTTGTTTATTGCTATAAAATAATATAATGGGGCTTGGTTTATTAATATAAAATAATATGAGCTTTGTTTATTATCATAAAATAATATAATGACCTATGTTTATTACTATAAAATAATATAGGGGGATTTGTTTATTACTATAAAATAATATAATAGGATTTGTTTATTAAAATAAAATAATTTAATGGGCTTTGTTTATTACTATACAATAATATAATAGGATTTGTTTATTAAAATAAAATAATTTAATGGGCTTTGTTTATTACTATAACATAATATAGTGGGATTTGTTTATTACTATAAAATAATATAATAGGATTTGTTTATTAAAATAAAATAATTTAATGGGCTTTGTCTATTACTATAACATAATATAGTGGGATTTGTTTATTACAATAAAATAATATAATAAGATTTGATTATTAAAATAAAATAATTTAATGGGCTTTGTTTATTACTATACAATAATATAAAAGGCTTTGTTTATTAAAATAAAATAATTTAATGGGCTATGTTTATTACTATAATATAATATAATCGGCTTTACTTATTATTATAGAATAATATAATAGGATTTGTTTATTACTATAAAATAATATAATAGTATTTGTTTATTAAAATAAAATAATTTAATGGGCTTTGTTTATTACTATACAATAATATAAAAGGCTTTGTTTATTACTAAAAAATAATATAGTGTGCATTGTTTATTTCTATAAACTCTCTTCACCAAGATTAATTTAATGGATAATTAAAAAATATAAAAAATATTATGAGACTACAACAAACATCTTAGTAATGGCATCTGATTCGCATGTTTAAGATTCGCTTCGATTTAACTTCGCTTTAAAAAACTGAACACCTTAAACATTCACACAGATAATATTTTAGTTATGTGTAAACCCAAATATAAGAGAAAAAACTAATTTAAGTGAACCCCTTAAACACCTCGCCTTAAATTAATTCAGCCCCTGTATTTTGTGATAATACTCTCCACAACACATAACTGAATTGCGTATAGTATATAATACATCACAAGGCATCAGTATTCTAAATTGACATTAATTAAGGTGTATTTAAGCGTATTTTAATATTTTTTAAATTGTGTTCTCGTTAGCATTAATCTTAGTAATATTTATGAACCAAATTTAAATACTTATTAAAGAGATTTGTAATAGTATACTATGAACTGCTGCCACTGGAGATAAAGATAAATAGCACAAATGTATAACCTATTTAATTTTGCATCGATTTTCTTCTTATTGTTGCTCTAATATTTAAATTTCCTTAACTAAGTTTTTAATGTAGTATATTTTATATTTAGCTAACATATATTTATAAAAAAGGTGTTTTATTTATAAATTTCATTATCTGTACTTAACAATAACACACCAGTTTAAATCATTAGAGCTCATTAATAAGAGAATAAGGCTATGGATTTAAAGAAAATGAGCTAAAAATGTACTAGAGAAATAACGCTGGACCACAACGCGAAGAAAATTACTCCAATCCTTTTGTAAATCCATTTGGCTGGGCCTGAATCCCGGTCTTCCGTTTTCAGAACCATGAACTTGAAATACTAAATAGTTCTTATCCGGTTACAAACGGGGTCCTTTGCATCCGGCCACATCTAGCGAACGTTTCGGTCGCTCGGAAACAAAAGGCTTTCAACCCTTAGACAAGTAAAATTAAGCGCCCAATGTTTTATTATTGTTATTATTTTTTATATTTTCCTCCATTGTTTGCAAGAAGAAGAGAGAGAGTATGAACAGTAGACGGACGGACTGAAGAATGTGTAATAAGAATTCATTAAAAAGCAGACTTGATAGTGAGTGAAGAATAAACAAAAGATGACAGAAATGGACGAAAGAACGGGTGAGGAGTACTGAGGAAAGTATGTACTGTACACTCCACTAAACAAAAAAACAAACACTCTCTCCCTTGTATGATTTGGATAAGGAATGATCTAAGATATTTATGTTTCTCACAAATATGTGATCACAAAGTTTAGTAATTTATCAATTTCGTTTTGAGTTATTGAAATTAAATATATTATGTAAGATATGTTTTTTTTGTGGTATTTTATGAAGAATAATTGTCTCTTGCGCAAGACTGTACAAGGCATGGAGAGCAAAATATTAGACTTTATTAGGTCCAGGAATTCCTATTAATTAACCCTCTTCGTTTTGCAAGGATACGGAGGGTGAAGGGGGTAGGGGGTGTTTTACAACCTAAGCAATATGTTTAATGGAATTTCAAAAATCTCTCAGTTTAGAATCTCTACAGGTAAAAAAAAGTATTCCCTGACCACCCCTATAAAATTCCATCCCTTATACCTCACCCTCCACCCCCTTTTTCTACCCCCGAGATATATTCATATGGCTTGAGTTTTTTTTACTTACTTTGTGTATGTGTTCTTGATCTTTTTTTTTGGTCTACTTTAATTATCCGTCTAATGAATTTTTTATTTAGATTTATTTTTTATGCTTCAAGCAAAGCAATTTTTTATTTGTAGTATTCTCGCATTCAGGGAAAATTAGAATATTATCAATATTTATGAACCAAGTAAAATTTCTATTATAAATTGTTTCCATCTCAGGCATATTTATATTTTATTAAAAGGCAATTATTATTTTTATTCTATATATTTTTAATTACACTTTTGTTGATATTTAAGAACCATTTGATCATGAACTTTAGTCTACAAATAGGAGGATATTAGTTTAGGCATGACTGATTCGGAGTTCAGGACAAGCATTTTCTCAGGCACTAATATACATAATATTATTTAAAATGAAAAAATGAAACCTGGACACGGAAATCAAACCCAGGACTTTTGGTTTAATAGGAAGATCACATTACTTGACGTATGAATATATATATATATATATAAATTTTACATAGTTTTAGTAACATTTGTTCAGTAAAATAATATTACTATTATTACTACTATAATCCTACTTATGTCACAGTTTAAAATACGTAATACCAAAAGCACGAACACGATTCAGAAATTAGTGCACAAAGAACGGGGGAAAAAAAAGAAAAAATGGGAGTTTGGATAAGAAGTAAGATTGTTGGTAGTCGAAATAAAATAAGGGCGGGGTTGGGGTTGGTTCGAGAAAGTGAAATGAGGGTTAGCGAGTAAAAGGGAACCGAATAACAACATAACGTTTGTCTTGTCCCAAGTTGAGGTTTGGAAGGAAATTTGTGAGAACGTGAACAGAATGGGGGGATGTTCTGGGAGAGGGTGGGGGGTTGAAATGCGAGGGGATGGAAACAAGGGGGAGTTACAGTGGTGTAGGGGTTGGTGCTACCCCCTATGGCTATCATTAAAGTGAGACCCAGAACAATGTTGGAAGATTTTTGCATACGGTCTTGAGGAATTGTTTGAGACTAAGAATAACTTTTTATGTGAGTTTATTGAAGTCGTTCTTTGAATATTATTGTGCTTTAAAATGTACTATTTTTCATAGCAAGTTTTAAATAAACATTTAACGATTTTTAAATCTCTATTAATTCTTAGCATTAATAGGTTAGCTACAGTTAAAAAAAAATAGTATGATTATTATATTTTTACATCTTATCTTTCTACCCTTCTAATGTATACACAATTTTAGGTACATTCATGTCCAAAACCTTAGCTCAGCTGGTAGTGTGTCTGTCTACTGAGATAAGGGTACCGGGTTCGATTACTGACAGTGTCGAAAAAGACTAGATAATGATGAAATGTGTTTTTCCCCTTTCACAGGGATGAACTAAGGACTGGCAGGGGGGTTGGGTGTTGTGCCTGTTCTAAATTTAATTAGGTTCTTAAGTCGTGTGGTGAAATAATCAATCAATTATGAAGGTTCGCGTTAAATGCCTCAAATAAATGAAATGGTGTAGGGATTATTAAGGAAGGATTTCAAAGAAAATGTAACCGTATTCATATAGTAGAGAGAGTATGAAACAATAATAAAACTAAAAACACCTTCAGGATAATAACGCCTCTTTCTCAGGATTCATCTTGAGTAAAACACCGACAATGAACTCTAACTGTTCGATAACAAATTGTTCACTAAAATTGAACTCAATCATTTAGGGACAGTTGATCTTCAAGTGATTGCAATATATATTTAATGAAACAAAAGACAAAACAAAATGTAAGCACTACGTTTTGGTGTTAGCTAGAAGTGGCCAACAGAACTGTACCCCATAAGGCGTCTGCACACCATAAAAAAACAAATTAAGTACTAAATATCAGTGTTGACATTGCTATCAACCTGATTGATTGACAGGAACAGGTGATACACCTTAATTAACGTGGTATAACTTAACATATTTTCTCCCCTGGTCAATTCTTACTGAATGCCACGTCAATGGCGACCAAACGAGTGATTTAGACTTCACCGAAATTACTCTCCAAGGTGGTAACAATAATTTTCTCTCTGGAATACAAGAAGCGTAAAGTATTTTTTTGCAATTAAAAATCAATTTTTTGCCTAAAATAAATAAAATGTTGCTCCAGGAGATAAGTTTAGTTGTCACCTTGTTGATATCAACAGTTGTTGAATATCTGTCAAGAGAAAAGTGGACTTTGAACAGGACTTTTTAAATCAAGGGGGAAAAAAAGATTTATAGTCAAATATTTGCACTATTCGCAACAAATATTTAACAACTGTTGTTATTATCAATTGTAGGAAAGTAGTTTAATCATATCTAATGAAGCAAAATTTATTTATTTTAGCCCAAAAAAATTTTTCTTTAAAAAAAATTGTCCTTAACTTTCATCCCTCCCCCCCCTTAATATTTATAAACATATTGAAAATGTTGGTTATTTACTAAAAGAAAATATTTTGAAGTTATACTTCTTTAGGCGCGTTATGAAAAAATTATGAGAGTGAAATTTTAAGATGCGCGCGCATCACTGTAACACAAAAGTAACAGGTTGAAGCTAAA
>CABFVZ010000797.1:102590-116103 GCA_902151445.1 Timema monikensis | reverse complement strand
ATTTGGAAGCTCAGTGGCTGGAGAGAAATTAAATCCATTCTTCACTGGCAGTGTTAGCGCTCAGGGGATGTATAGAAGGAGAGGGAGGGGGGGGAGTCCTCGGTTCATGGCCCGGAAATAGCGCCGGTTAACCGAGAGCGGTGAAGGAGAGGAACCCACCAACCGGTTGGTGTCAGCGTGGGGAAGAGGGAGTTTAGGGGAATAAATCTTGCCGCCGAGTGGAAGAGCAAGATGTTTCTTACTCCCTGCCTTCTCGTGCATATTCTCAGTCGGAATTGAGGAAAGAAAGCGGGGGAGGGGGGGAGAGAGAGAAAGAAATAGCGTGTGTGTGTGCTTAACGCATGGAAGAGAATGTCAAAAACTGGCAATGAATCTATTTTTTTTTGTGGACCCTTGAAAGTTTAATATATATAAATATATTTAAATAGTTATTTATACCTGACTCAGTGGCCACGCGGTCAAAGGCGCTACTCTCGCAGTGGACTAGACTGGTGACGAACGAGATTCTAGCCTCAATCTCCCCGTGTGTACTGAGGGTGGTTTTTTACAAAATGGGGTTTTCACGCAAATGTACACTTCTTATAACATTCCTAACCCCTAAAACAATTAATTAATACATAAGTTTATAGCCCCAAGGAGTTGTAAGACGTGGGGATAAAAAATATTTTCTTTACCGTCTCAGTGGTGGAATGTTCTAAGGCATCAGTCTCGCAATATATCAGACTGACGATGACGGGGATATCGGGGTTCAAATCCTGGTTGGGTGTACAAAGGGTTGTTTTTCCTTAGTGGTTTCATACTTTACCTCCACGCAAATGCTGACACATATCCTTTAAGTGACTCAAATAGCTAATAAGATGCGATGTTTGGATAAAATTAATTAAATATCAACGTTTTAGCATATATTTTCTACTAATCAAGTTTTGACCATATTTGCTAATAGCCTAGATCACAGTTTTCAGACGTCACCTGGGAACGAACCAGGCTCTTATATATCCGTAAGCAACCTTAAAATTCTTTTGACCATGGAAAGAGGAGGGAAATCACATCAGTGAATGTTGGCTACATTGTAACCACCGAGGTGTGAAGTGCTCGGGGAGAGAGAGGTTGTATTGTGCTGCTGATGAGTTGGGTGACGTTTGTGTGTGGGTGGCTCTCATACGGCACAATGGGGCGTGCCCCCAGGATGGATGGTAGAGGAACAAGTCGCTGATAACGTACGTTCAAGACACTCTCTACTCAACTCTTGACTTTGATGGAACGATTCTCTGTTCACTTTCTATTATTTACTGAGAACTAGTTTATACCTTTTGGCGATGAAAGATTTTCATCAGTGCGATGCAGAAGTCGTTGACGATCTGGTAATAGGGTTCTATGAGATCTTAATATTGATGGTCAGTCAAGTCATTTATTTGATGACGATGCAGTTTTTCTATTTTTAAAAGCGGGAGCTTTGAGTTGCATGCATCCAAAAACTTCGCCTTATCTAAGAAGCGGTTTGCTATTTTCTTTTAAAAATTGCACCTTACGAAAATCGAGGTTAAAGGATCAAAATGCCCCTGTAGACTTAAAACACCTTACATTTTAAGTTTCATAACTCAAAATGTACTGTATGACAAAGTATAGTTAACATTATTCTAAAGATACTACACACAAAATGTATCAGTTCTGACATCAAAGTAAATGGTTGGATAAATAGATTTAGCCTTCTTTAAAAAAAAAGTTCTTTTACGACAGGCTCACAACAGGACATTCCGAGATAGTTGAGGATTGTTTTAGTGATTTGGAAGCTTCAGAACTGAATTACCATAAGAAATACAGCAGTGTGAAGGTCACAACAGAACATTCTGAGATGATTGAGGATTGTTTTAGTGATTTGGAAGCTTCAGAACTGAATTACCATAAGAAATACATCAGTGTGAGGCTCACAACAGGACATTCTGAGAGAGTTGAGAATTGGTTTAGTGATTTGGAAGCTTCAGAACTGACATTAACATAAGAAATAGAGCAGTGTGAGGTCACAACAAAACATTCTGAGAGAGTTGAGGATTGTTTTAGTGATTTGGAAGCTTCAGAACTGAATTACCATAAGAAATACAGCAGTGTGAGGTCACAACAAAACATTCTGAGAGAGTTGAGGATTGTTTTAGTGATCTGGAAGCTTCAGAACTGACATTAACATAAGAAATACATCAGTGTGAGGCTCATAACAGAACATACTGAGATGATTGAGGATTGTTTTAGCGATTTAGAAGCTTGAGAACTGCTGTTAACCTAAGAAATACAGCAATATGAGGGTATTTCCCTTGAATAGGTCACCACCACCACCTTCAATGGTAAGATTTTAGTAATCCATGTAGATAAATTAAGTTTATATTAATATTTAGTTTTTAAATCTGTATAATTTCCAAACAACGGGAAATAGTCATAAATATTTTAGAATACCAACGTTTACCCCTGATATACACAGTTTAGTTTCATAACTATCTCGATATTTTAAAAATTAGTTAAATAAACCTTTGTACATACATAACACATTAAATGATTCTTATTTTTATTCTTAGTAGCTCTAAGTCTGTAATCTAACATATTCATGTGTTTAATATTCAAAAGTTTTAATAGGAGGGGAGGGGGAAAAAGAAATGGTGAGCAATTTTATAGTTAAATGTATAATTCAAATATAATTATAAAACCAATCATTTAATTATTAATTTTTTGTTGGATTAGACTAGCTAACGCTAAACAACATAGGTTGATATGTCTCATGCTAGCTTTGAAACCTTTAAACATATATTTTACATCACCTATGTAGCATTAAACATGTTACCCACTAAACATTTTTTTTACACCTTCAAGCATTATTTAAACTATATTTTCACGAGTAAGATAAATAAGATATCTTTATACGAGGAATCTCACATAAATTTCAATTTGAGCTTCAAGTAAAAAATGAAAGATAAAAGTGAATACGTTTTGCCTTTAATTCTTTTATCATGTCATGCGCTACGAATTATATTAAAGTAATAAGAATTTTTTCAATTATGAAATAATATGTCAAAATTACAGTAATAAATTTCATTTAACTCCCCCCTTCGTTATCTCTTTCTCTCTCTCTCTCTCTCACACACACACACACCAACACACACACAATAATGATCAAATCATAAAATTTTCGTGATAATGTATGTGACAAATATAATAACTGGTGACAATTCACAAAATAAATTAATAACTAGTGAAAATGTATAATATAAATACTACACGAAGATGTGTTAGTTATTCGCCCAATTTATTTATTTTCCAGTTTTATTATAAACGTTTTCCTCTCGACCATACCTTTGGGATGGAGGAAGGATTGAGAGAGGAAGGTGTAAAGGGCTGTGAAGAGAGGGTATGGGGGGGAACAGTGACCGGTAATCCCCCCTCCCCCCACATCCCTTGTCTTCTAGAAACAGAGCGGTCATTCGTCAAAACGCCCACCTTAGAGTATTACCCCTAAGAGTAGTGAGATAAATGGATCTTCTAATTAGATTGAAATATGGAATGCCTATTTTTTTTATCCTTCTACTTTGCTCCTCTATCGGAGTGTGTTTATTTCCTCAGAGAAATTAATAAACTAGAATCAAGGGGGGTTTGGAGGAAGAGGGTGTTAATATAAAGACTTAGGTCAACTGGGGTCAGACCACTCCAACGAAGAAGGGTAAGTTTTAAAACGAAACAACCAGAAGTGTCCGGGCTATGAGTTCACGGGGGGTTGTTGAAACTGTTGTAAAGGGGTAAGGTGGGGTTGTAGGGTCCGGGCTATGAGTTCACGGGGGTTTGTTGAAACTGTTGTAAAGGGGTAAGTTGAGGATGTAGTGTCCGGGCTATGAGTTCACGGGGGTTTGTTGAAACTGTTGTAAAGGGGTAAGGTGGGGATGTAGTGTCCAGGCTATGAGTTCACAGGGGGTTGTTGAAAATATTGTAAAGGGGTAAGGTGGTGTTGTAGTGTCCGGGCTATGAGATCATGGGGGTTGGTTGAAACTGTTGTAAAGGGGTAAGGTGGTGTTGTAGTGTCCGGGCTATGTGTTCCCGGGGGTTGTTGAAACTGTTGTAAAGGGGTAAGGTGAGTATGTAGTGTCCGGGCTATGAGTTCAAGGGGGGTTGTTGAAACTGTTGTTAAGGGGTAAGGTGGTGTTGTAGTGTCCGGGCTATGAGTTCATGGGGGTTGGTTGAAACTGTTGTAAAGGTGTAAGGTGGGGTTGTAGTGTCCGGGCTATGAGTTCACAGGGGGTTGTTGAAACTGTTGTAAAGGGGTAAAGTGGTGTTGTAGTGTCCGGGCTATGAGTTCATGGAGGTTGGTTGAAACTGTTGTAAAGGGGTAAGGTGGTGTTGTAGTGTCCGGGCTATGAGTTCATGGGGGTTGTTTAAACTGTTGTAAGGGGGTAAGGTGGGGTTGTAGTGTCTGGGCTATGAGTTCATGGGGGTTGGTTGAAACTGTTGTAAAGGTGTAAGGTGGGGTTGTAGTGTCCGGGCTATGAGTTGATGGGGGGTTGTTGAAACTGTTGTAAAGGTGTAAGGTGGGGTTGTAGTGTCCGGGCTATGAGTTGATGGGGGGTTGTTGAAACTGTTGTAAAGGGGTAAGGTGAGGATGTAGTGTCCGGGATATGAGTTCACGGGGGGTTGTTGAAACTGTTGTAAAGGGGTAAGGCGGTGATGGTGTGAACGCTAGAAAGTGTAGTCTTTTTGTAGTTTCTATAACAAAGCATTTTTTTGTCCAAAATAAATAAAATATTGCTGCGGTAGTAACGTTTAATTTTATTCATATGATTATATAAATCGTCGTTCAATATCTGTCAAGGATGTCTTGGAATTTAATGAAAATTTTTTCTGTTCATTTAAACAGTTTGTCGTCTAATGCCGCATGCTCCTAACAGATATTCAAGAACTGTTGATATCATCACGTGAAGAAAATTAAACTAAGCTTTGCTACTAGAGCAGTACTTATTTATTTTGGAGAAAACATGTAATGCTATAAAAACTGCAAAATCACTGGCCTTTTCTCCCCTTACCCCCTCACCATAAGTATGCGCGTACGTACTATTTTTCTGATACGTAGACCAGGGGGATCCCACGTTTTTCATTTCAAAGCCCAAATATGTTTATCAGTTTATACCAAGGGTCGAAGATACATTAATTTTAGTAATCTTATAAGTTTAATATAGGCCTAAAACAACACTTAGTAAACATTATAGCCATTAATACTTTTAATATTTATGTATGAATTGAAATTTTGGTTGATAGAACCTTTCACATTTTGCTGGCAGAAAAACTGTATTAATCCACCAAAATTTATTATGAAATACGCATGTACACTTCACGAAACAACTTCGAATATTAAATGTATATAAATATACATATTTTAAATAATCAAATAAATGCATATAATAATACAAAATTATTTAGTTTTTAATTATGTAGCATTGGACGGCGTACATAAAATACAAAACTGGACTAACTTACCCCATTTGTATGCTGGCTGGGACCGCGCGGAAAAACAACACTAGTTCTACCGGACACAACTTCTCTGAGCCGGGAAAATAGAGCACTGACCATCAAGAAAGTGACATGAGTGCACCGAATACATTGAGTGGAAAAAACCTGCGCAGTGAAAATAACCCTAGCGAGAATGTTCCCGAACGTCATCGGACTTTCCCGAAGCTATGTTGGCATGCGCAAATATGTGTTCCCTATTGGTCTAGATTGTACCCCCCCTTCTTTTCCTGTGTTTCCCTCTTCTGAGTTGTATGATATATATATACTGGTTCTTGAACCAACAGACAACACATTTGGGCCTGAATCATTTCGGGAATAGGAGCTTTTCATCATCGTTTAATAATGTTAGATCAAAATTCTATTTTGATAAACTTTAACTTCTTTTTGGTTAAATTAAATGTTTCCAAAATCTCTTTAGGCCTTGTTTCAATAATTCTAAAAACGCTAAGCATAAATAGGATAGTTAGGAAATGTATCTTACCTTTCTTTAAATATCAACTCGTTGCTAGATAATGGCGTCTTATCGCTTGTCGAGTTGTCATAATCGATTATATATCTTGTGAACTTTATCGATAGTTTATTTAATGGGTTTCGAATGCCGTTTCTATTCTTACTTGCGGAAATATTTAACTCGTGTTAGCGGGAACTTTTAAAATTCCAATTTTGGACAAAATTGTTTATTTGAAACGTGCCATTACTGATTGACGAGTATTTGAATGTTAAAGTTAGACAACATTGTTGTTTATTTTGCAACGTGCCATTCCTGTTGGACGAGTATTTAAAGTTTTGGGGAAAATGAGCCCTGTTAATAGACTTGATAATTAACTGTATGATTGTAAATTTTCTATGGTAATCTCGACTAAATGTGTAATAGCCTTTAAATGGCTGAAGCCGCTTTGAACTTTATGACTTGTCAGTAATATCAACGCTAATGATAAATGATTGATATTTTTCTTTGACCTGAACGTTGGAAAATATGGAGTTCATATATATTATCCGTTTATATATTTTGGCAATATCTAATGTTAATAATTAATTAATCTGATAGTTATCTTTTTGTGAGATATTTAATAAATACCAACGTAACATGATTTCAGCTATATTTTTATGACTGTCCCGCCATACCCTAGGTAGAATAAAATTATGTTTATTTATTATTTTTAGTTTTCTCTTAAACTAGCAGTATGCATTCTTTGACTCTTGAGGTAGACTGTCCTTATGGTAAACACGGCAACAGGTGAGAGTTGCGAGCTTCGGTTTTCGAATGTTTGGGCCTAAAAAACATTCAAAGTATTGAACTCCAAGCACTCGCTCCTATTGTTCCCCCTTTTTATGTTAGGTTTTGATGTTGTTTGAACCTCCTCCCCTTAGGATGGTTCAATTAGATATTTTTATTTGAATCATTATCTATTTGACAGCTGCCGACAAGGATCTTCCTTTGATTCCCCTTCCGTCCACTCAGACAGTGAGCGCTAGCCGCCAGTCTAAACACACTTTAGTGGATATGTGCAAAATTATTGTTTAAATTAGATTTTAAAAAAATGCAAACAATTTATAAATCTAACATCAGTTAAGTAGATTTGTTACCGCCTTTAGTCCATAAAACGACAGAGATGATTTTATTTGAGGAGAGCTGTAAGAGGAACCTGTTTTGCTAGTTAAGTTTTTAAAATTATTTTGATTTGCCTAAAAACTATTTTTTACATAAAAGCTGCAATAATTCTGACCCTAACTCGTATTTCATTCCAACCAACTTTATAGAGAGCTAGTTCACCACACGATGATTGCGCGTTCTATGAGCTGTGACATGAACTACACGCATCCAGCCTCGAGGGAATAGATGAGGGAATAGACTGATGTACGAGAAAATTGCTCGGATCAATGTCTTGGGTGATGGGCACACGATCAAATTACTCATTAAATGGACCAATGTAAATTATGCTCGTTTAGAGTTATGGGGAATATTCAGTATGGTTGAAATTGTAATTGTATTATTTTATGACTTGCTTCTAAACTAATTTATGAGCTCAAAGATTAGAGTAATCTTCAGATGTAGCAACACTTAACACATTCATTCCACCTCAGCACCCGCCATTAGCTTAAATACTAAACTAGTAGGTAAAATCCATAGTAAATATATTTAAGGTGTTCTGAAACCCAACGCCCAAACTTCACATTCAGCTTATTTGAACCAAAAGTAATACAAAATCCCTTTACACTTACATCCGGAAAATTATGCTAATATCATTAAATTGTGTTCAAAGTTTCGGCGTACAGCGCTGGGAGAGCAAAGCTGTTCAAGTATGCGTGTACAACAGGTTGCATAGGAGTTAGGCACGCGGCACTGCACACCTTTACATCTTGGAGCACAACAGAAAATACCACAATAGTAAACAACATACCAGTCCATCTAGAAATGAGAATACATTCTGAGGGTCGTAATTAACAGTACTACATCACAGAAAGTGCTTTACACTATTACATGTGCAGTACCGCACGCCTAGCTCTTATGCAACCTGTTGTAAAAGCATGATTGCACAGCTTTGCTCTCCCAGCGCTGTACGCCGAAACTCGAACACAATTTAATGGTATTACCATAGTTTCCGGGTGTAAGTGTAGAGGGATTTTGTGTTACCTTTGGTTCAAACAGTTTGGTATACGAGTTTCCTAACACTCTGTTTACACATGTATAGAAAAAAAGTATAAAAAATGGTGTTCATGTTATCCGGAATTCAGGACCGGGGTCCGGATTACCGGGGTCTCACTGTATATTTTCTTCCTGTCTCTGTTTAGCAAATATATAAATATTTGAAACCAAAGAGCTCGTGGAGTTCTCCAAGCCTCGGCCAGATCTGTCTATGAGAAAGAGAGAGACAGAGTTCATCCTGCCATCCATCTATTCGTCCCTTGAAACGGTCGTGTTCATCTCAGCCATCTTCCTTCAGGGCCTCGGCATTAAATTTACCATTATTATGTTTACCGACCGACTGACGGAGCCTCTGTTCTGCCTCGAGACGGGATAGATACTAGGTGAGGTTCCACACTACCAGGCTCCAGTCGTAGCTTCTGTGCGCTGTAACAAGTGGTGTGCCACATTACCATGCTCCAGTCGTAACTTATGTGTGCTATATACCAAATGGTGTTCCACACTACCATAATCCAGTCGTAGCTTTTGTCTGCTATACCTAGTGGTGTTCCTGTACAAGGTTTCAGTGATTTCTGATGATTGTGATTCTGACTGGTATTACGTGCTAGACATTTCAAATTTCCTTCCACTAAATCAGTATATTTTAAAGTAGGAGTGTTCTAAGTTAAAAATTTAAGCACATTATTAGTACTATGATGATTACTATTTAAATGTAAATGAGGTTATTTAACCTTGACTCAGCAGGAGTTTAAAACAAATTACCTATTGAAGTAGAACTTATTGGTTCAGCACAATGTTGTACTGTACATTGTGGGCATTTTTTCTGCGACCTTCCTATTTCTCTGTGTATCTACACTTTACCCAAACTACTCATTCATCTTTTAGGTGTTTCTACAAAGCTGTGGCCTCCAACTCAAAGCGTCATTTTGATGTAGGCTAACACCCTAATAACTAAGGGACAAATTGCTTTATTGAGCAACATTTTAAACCCAGGGACTAGACTTTACTTCTATTCCAAGAGTAGAATCCACCTTCACGTGATTTATTAAAGATGAAAATGGATCGGTTTGATGTAAGCTCTCTCACAGGGTACTTATGGGTCTCTTTGCTGTAGCCTGCCATCTTTAGCCCGGTGTAGCTTGTCATACAGACTACCCCCTTACCCCCTGCCCCTCCCACACACACACATAGGGTGGTGGTTTCACAAACACTGTTTGCTCATTGAAACTAATATCTAGTGCGTGTTGTTTACTTCCTTCGAATGTCGATATACATCCTGGGCAAACAACTGTTCACGATAGTTCACTTAAAAAGACGTCAAGTCTTTCTCATATCCCATCGCAATATAAGTTGTTTTTATGTTATGGTCTTCAATATTTTTTACGTGGCTATTTATTGACTAGCTTACTCTACGGCGCTAGGAACTCTAAAGTTCATTGCCGCACTTTCAAAAGTGCGCCACATATCCCTATCTTGAGACAGTTATGTCCAGTCCACTTCTTTATAACCTATCCTTATATTGAGACAGTTATATCCAGTCCACTTCTTTATACCCTATCCTTATCTTGAGATAATTATATCCAGTCCACCTCATTACAACCTATCCCTATCTTGAGACAGCTATATCCAGTCCCCCTCATTACACCCTATATCTATATTGAGACAGGTATATCCAGTCCACCTCATTACAACCTATTCCTATCTTGAGACAGGTATATCCAGTCCACCTCATTACACACTTTATCTATCTTGAGACAGTTATATCCAGTCCACATCATTCAAACCTATCCCTATCTTGAGACCGGTATATCCAGTCCACCTCATTACACACTATATCTATTTTGAGACAGGTATATCCAGTCCACCTCATTACACCCTATTCCTATCTGGGACGTGGTCAAACCCAGCCTCCTGAAGGCAAATTAGGAGCTACTTTAATAAAGAAGTAGCAGCTCCAGTCTATAAAACTGAGATTAATACCAGATAATTTGTTGTGCTGACCACATGACACCATATATAAGCAGAAGTTGGCTCTATTTTCGCCAACAGTCGGTATGGTTCAATCACGGACTAGTACCATGAGTTTTTTTATTTATCAATTATAATCTGTTTCCAAGCTACAGTTTGCCAAGTTGATTCTTATACTAATTTACATACAAGTTAGGGTTCCAGGATGACCGGCGTATGAACGAAAACCAAGTCACGTTAACGTATGCATGGTTCAGAAAGTTTCCCTCTTGTCAAAGTGTGACGTATGTCGGGTAGTATATAGCACAAGGGGCCAGTTTAACGCTTGCCCGGCGACGTCTGATTCCAGCTCAAGTGGAATAACGAGACGTTATATTTCTCGTTACTTGAAACCCTCACGTCTGTTGTAGTGCCCAGAACTGCCACTTGAGTGCACACCTGTCGCGTCGATAGCTGTGAGAGGTTTGTTTACAGGGTTAAAGGCTATACAACTGGACGTTACGCAACCAGATAGAAGCTCCAACCGTCTCTAAAAGTGTAAGGTACTAACAAAAATATATTAATAATTACATTTAACGATGTTCTTTCGCTCCGGAGTAAGGTTTTTTTTTTAATGAGGGAGCCGCGTGTATAAGAGATAAATGAGTTATTCAATATCTCAACAACAACGAAGACATCGTTAGGAAATATCATATTTGTGAGGGTCCAAATAAATGAGCGTCGCTTTCGTAAAAAAAAATGTATGAGGTTGCTGATGAATGGAATATCGAGGTTTGAATCCCGGTAAAGTACTTAGTTTTTTTTTGAATGTGGGGAATGCCAGGCCTCCACCGTGGTTCGGATTCCACGTTAAACTGTAGGTCCTCCATTTCATCTCACAATCATCCTACCACTACACATTAGCGTAAGTGCGTATAACCCGAACGGGTAGTAAGACGCGGTGCTAATAATAATAATTTTTTCTCTCTTCATATACCTCTTCTAATTAATTTTAACGTTTCTCATACCCAATTATTGTAAATATGTGGATATTCCGAGCGGGTAGTAAGATTAGGTTTACACGCAATCAAACGTCAAAACATCTAATATTTATAAATAAATTACCTTTGTAGATGGGAATCGATCCTGGGAACTTTACCTTGACATACCACTTAGATATCCAAGGTTCGTTCCATAACTAGAGTCTTAATTACCTCATAATTTAAGGCAGAACATGAGGGAATAATTACTCTTTGGCATAGGACAAATCCTGTATGCATCAGTGGTAGAACATTTGGTGGGCTAAGATAAAGGTCCTGGGTTCAATGTCCTTGTCCAAGTGTCATTTTACCAATTTACAGTAAGGGAAGTGAGAAAAGAGCGTTTTTGTGGTTTTCATAACAAAACATTTATTTTAGCTATAATAAATCAAATATTTCTCTAGTTGTAAAATATAATTTAATTTTCTTCACATGGTGATATCAACAATTGTTGAAAATCTGTCGAGCGTGTTATTAACGACGTCTAAAAACCTTTGAAAAGAAAATGAAATGTATATATATATATATAAAAGGATGACCACAAAAGGGTGTATCCTTTCTCTGGAGGGATTTATGTCATCGTTTGGGTCAAATAAAGGAACGTGTCCTGATTTCTATTTATTGTTTTATTATTCAGAACTTTCCTCAAATAGTAAGGTTTTGTCGAATTATTTATATATTTTTTCCCAATATATTATATGTGGAAGAAAGAGAACGATTGTACAATTATCTGTGAATGAATAGCCGAGCTTGAGACATCGAAATACTTGATAGGTCATAGAGGTAGTCACATTAAGGTGGTGAGGATGTAAGGGACGTGAGTTAAGGTGTGTTTTTGCAGTTTTTATAGCAAAACTTATTTTTCCAAAATAAATAACATATTTCTCAAGTAGAAATATAAAGTTTTATTTTCTTAGCATGTTGACCTCAACAGTTGTTAAATATTTGTCATGATCGTAGCGTCATCAGATGACAATTAATGACAACCTTTTCTCTTTATTGTCATCTGATGACGCTACGATCATGACAAATATTTAACAACTGTTGAGGTCAACATGCTAAGAAAATAAAACTTTATATTTCTACTTGAGAAATATGTTATTTATTTTGGAAAAATAAGTTTTGCTATAAAAACTGCAAAAACACACCTTAACTCACGTCCCTTACATCCTCACCACCTTAATGTGACTACCTCTATGACCTATCAAGTATTTCGATGTCTCAAGCTCGGCTATTCATTCACAGATAATTGTACAATCGTTCTCTTTCTTCCACATATAATATATTGGGAAAAAATATATAAATAATTCGACAAAACCTTACTATTTGAGGAAAGTTCTGAATAATAAAACAATAAATAGAAATCAGGACACGTTCCTTTATTTGACCCAAACGATGACATAAATCCCTCCAGAGAAAGGATACACCCTTTTGTGGTCATCCTTTTATATATATATATATACATTTCATTTTCTTTTCAAAGGTTTTTAGACGTCGTTAATAACACGCTCGACAGATTTTCAACAATTGTTGATATCACCATGTGAAGAAAATTAAATTATATTTTACAACTAGAGAAATATTTGATTTATTATAGCTAAAATAAATGTTTTGTTATGAAAACCACAAAAACGCTCTTTTCTCACTTCCCTTACTGTAAATTGGTAAAATGACACTTGGACAAGGACATTGAACCCAGGACCTTTATCTTAGCCCACCAAATGTTCTACCACTGATGCATACAGGATTTGTCCTATGCCAAAGAGTAATTATTCCCTCATGTTCTGCCTTAAATTATGAGGTAATTAAGACTCTAGTTATGGAACGAACCTTGGATATCTAAGTGGTATGTCAAGGTAAAGTTCCCAGGATCGATTCCCATCTACAAAGGTAATTTATTTATAAATATTAGATGTTTTGACGTTTGATTGCGTGTAAACCTAATCTTACTACCCGCTCGGAATATCCACATATTTACAATAATTGGGTATGAGAAACGTTAAAATTAATTAGAAGAGGTATATGAAGAGAGAAAAAATTATTATTATTAGCACCGCGTCTTACTACCCGTTCGGGTTATACGCACTTACGCTAATGTGTAGTGGTAGGATGATTGTGAGATGAAATGGAGGACCTACAGTTTAACGTGGAATCCGAACCACGGTGGAGGCCTGGCATTCCCCACATTCAAAAAAAAACTAAGTACTTTACCGGGATTCAAACCTCGATATTCCATTCATCAGCAACCTCATACATTTTTTTTTACGAAAGCGACGCTCATTTATTTGGACCCTCACAAATATGATATTTCCTAACGATGTCTTCGTTGTTGTTGAGATATTGA
>CABFVZ010000797.1:76802-102540 GCA_902151445.1 Timema monikensis | reverse complement strand
CCCCCCCCCCCCTTTTTTACAACTAGCTCACTTGATAATAAAGAACAGGTATTTAATAATTATGTGTTAAAAATTAGTTAACAATATTTGTTCAAAAATTATAATAGTCAAAAATTATTGCCCGCATATATTATTGTATATTTATGAATTTATTAAAACAAAATAAATGAGGAAAGTAGAATTTAAAAAGGAGAGAGAGAGAAAAAAAGAAACAGAAAGGCACACATTATACAATAAACTTAATGAATTATAAAAAGGAAAATTTTTGAAAAAAAAAGTGCATTTTTTACTAGCAAAACTTAGGTATGGAATCTCTCCAGGATAAGAACCTCAGTCGCCTGGTTACAGGAAACCGAGACAATCACGAGTCTTACGCCTTAGACTGCATACGCTTTTCTGAAGTAAAGCGTATATTTTCATTTGACAATATTTTGGCTCTTTAACATTTATGGAACCTGTAAAAGCACTAACGCTACGCCCTGATAAGATAAAAAGACTCAAATTTTATACAAATATAAAATATTATCTTAAACACCACATAGAATAGAACCAAGGTCCTACAGACTTTAACGACCACATTAATTACTAAAAACACTGTGAGTCCATAATTTATACACAAGTGTGTGTTAGAGAAAAGGAAGGTATAATTAAGAGGAAATATATCCACATCATGTGAATTGAGAGTGAGAAGTAATATAGTAAAAAAAAAAATCATAAGTAACGTGACAGGGATTCAAACCCCTTACTCCTATTTCCGGATTGTGAAACTGATGGCTAGGACCAAAATACTTCCGACGTATTAATTAATTTATAAAATGTACAGTATACAATTATGCATTGGATAAATATTATATTTTTACTTTCTTGTGATCCCTCGGAGAAACAGAGTATTGTGATCGCAAAAAAAAAAAAAACTAATTCTGAAACGTTGACGAATGTCGACGTTTTATGACCATATGATAGCAATAATACTTAGCACCACGTCTTACTACCCGTTCGGGCTATATAATTAATAGTTATATTAATGGGTTAAGAATTGAGAAGGTTTAATACAGAGGAAGTGAACCCACCTTTAGGTGAAGGGAGAATGTAAAACCATTTTAGGGAAAAAAAAATCAGTTCGCCCGAGTGAGATTCGAACCTCAATTTCCCTGCCCTCATCAGTTTAGCTCAACATGCAACTAGCGCGTTAGCTAACTACGTCAGCGAGGTGCGTATGAGCATATTAACGAGAAAAGTGTTTCTCGTGATGCCCTTTGTCTGCCTGTTTATCTTTGTATCTCAGACTAGATCCGGAACCAATTTCCTAATGAGACTCAAACTTGGTCTTTAGGGTCTTAAGGCAATTGGCCCCTTTCATTTGGCGTGGAAATGAAGAGCCGTGGGAACAAACGGTTATCTTCAAGGATTTTTATTGTTTTGCAATATTCTTTTCGGAAATGGTTGCTTAAGGAATATAATCCTTTTGATTAAGTTATTCTTTTTATACACACAACTATTATTATTATTATTATTATTATTATTATTAGCACCGCGTCTTACTACCCGTTCGGGTTATACGCACTTACGCTAATGTGTAATGGTAGGGTGATTGTGAGATGAAATGAAGGACCTACAGTTTAACGTGGAATCCGAACCACGGTGGCGGCCTGGCATTCCACACATTCACAAGATGTCTTGTCAGAGGTGTAGGAAGGGTTTGGAAATCAGATAAATCTGTGCCGGGACCAAGGATTGAACCCCGGCCGCCAGCACAGAAGTCTGACACCTTACCCCTAGACCACCAGGTCACCTACACACAACTACTCTACAATTTTAACCGTGATCGATAATCAATAATTTTGACATTTTTCAATAGAAAACTGCCGGCTTCATAACAAAAAATAAGAAAATGTAACACCTAATAAACATCGATCCATTACCTTAGAAGGGATGTTGAAAATATTATAAAAATTTCCCTCGTTCTCGAGAAAACTGATATTTACAAACGTATGGTTTTTCCTCAAGACATGTCCGGTAGCTAGCGCCATCTACGGTTTCCGTGATTCATCTGTTCTTGTTGGCGCGAAAGGATACTTTGGTCGGTTGTGAAGCCAAGCCACGCCTTTCACCCTCCCGCCCACCATCCCACCAAATAGGTTTTATACTTGTTCTTTAAAGGGCCAAGGGCCTTAATAAGGTTCCCCAGAGGAGGGTTTGGAACTAGGTATCCAACCCAAAAATTAATGGCATATTCTATAGGGCAAAAAGAGAGAAAAAAAAATTGGATTATCTCAAAATCCTTATGCAGACAACGTTTATCATTAAACACAAAATGGTTCAGCTCATTTCCTAATAAAAACTATTTTGAGTTTTTTTTTAGATAAATGGAAATTTACAATTTTTATAATATCTCCACAAAGTTGCTGTTGCTGAAACAATATATAATAAAATCAATATTGTCTAATTATAGAAATTATTTTAATTATAGCTTTTGGAAATGGGGAGTTGAAAATGAACAGAACATATAATATGTTTCTGTAACAATGTTGGTTTGACATAACTGATGAGTTTCAAGTAAAGCATTTAGAAAATATATATGTGCGGTTCATCATAACATTTATTTTCCTTGCTGTACGTCTTAATACCCGTCCGGGGTATTAGCATATTTCAAATAATTAAATGGAAAACAATTAATGAGAAACTACTTTCAATGCCCTGGTCTAGATTCGAGCTCTAGAGCTACTCGTCAGTTGAAAACCGACTAGATGTGGTTGAGAGCTTAACCCAAGGGTTCAGCGATGTAGTTCATACGGAATACAGAAGATATAAATTGTATTAAATATACATTTTAGTTTTTTTTAATGTTTAAAAGGGTCCAAACAAAATTCCGGGCAAATGAGAATACGCCCGTAGCCCTAAGGGTGGGAAATTTGGCCCAGTTCTAGCCACGAGATGAGGCTTACTTTATTCTTTTGTGATGGCTTACCAGGACTGTGGGCAAATTGAATGTCTATTTTGGCAAAAACATTCCCCTTATTCTTATCTTNTCGTACTTCAGGAAGCGATTCCAATAATCATCTCTTTGTCCCCTCGTTATGTTTTCAGCCGGGGAGGAAATTGTTCTGCTTGACCTCGTCTTTGGGGGAGCTCGGGGCAACACAGAAACAAGTGACAGTCCAAATTTCTGTTCAACACGAGCTTTGTTTTAGTTTCTTGTGGTCGATTGGTTCTTAAGAGATAGTTTCCTCCTCCAGATAGCACCTAGCTTGGATAGATAAAACAACTAGAACAAGGCATCTTAAGAGCCCGTCTCACCCCCCTGATAACATATAACACAGGTAGGTAGTTCAGCTCAAACCAGACCTCCATCTTACTGGGTGAAAAAACATTTTAAAAACTTTTTATATTATTATAATCTTATGTTTTCATTACATAGTGACAAAAGAAGAACGTTTTTTTTATGGTTATTATTCTTGTTTATGCTCCGGAGAAACAAAAAAGAGACTTGTTGATTATATGCCAATGAGAGGACATACAATATTTTACAACATATATTTACTTATAATTATATTAAGAAGATGGAAGAAAAATACAAGTATGGATAAAATATTAATAATCCACTGAATGGGCAAATATAATTATAGCAAGTTGAACAATATTTACTAAANAAAAAAAAAAAAAAGTATAAAATAATTAAACTTACTCCTGTTTGAACTTTGTTAAATTAATAATGTTGAAAGCTGTACATTTATTCGTTTTCTTGTTCGAACATAGCCATGCACATATCTAATATACCAATTAATGTGTTGGGAGATGTAAACTTAGTTTTTAACTATCAGTCGAAAGAAATCCATTTACAGCAACAATATGAGCTTTGACTTGGATGTTATTGTTCCAACGTTTGCTAAAACTAAACTGATTTTTTCTCCCCATTTTCGTCTGGAATAATTGTTAAAAGTTGTTAATCCTAAAATGATAGATCTCCAATTCAAGTTAAACATAATCTTTGCTTTGGCCATTAATACTGATGCGATATTAGAAATTAGCATTTATTTTTTATTATTAGATTATAAATCATAGTGAAATCATCTAGGGGAAGAGAGAATGGTTAGTCACATGATTTTTATCATTTTGGTTAACCCGCCCTCCCTCTTTACTCACATATTACTTGGCACTTCCTATAGAATCTAAGATAATCTTTCTTATCCTTCTTTATCCCTTAAAAAATCCTTATTTACTTCGATGTAAAACACTTTGTTTTGTAACATTTTATTTATCAATCAGATACCATTTCCCCCAAAATATTTTATATTTAAAACAAAATTTTCTAAAGCATATTACCATTAGAATTCACTCTATATATTTATTGTACTAATAAAATTAAAATCAACATATTTTCTCAAAGTATGATAAAATAACATCTAAATATCAAGTTTGAACGAAATACAAATTATTTCACTCGACTGTAAATTAAGGTAGAGACAGGCGGACATGGTGATAGGTAAAAAGGAAGAAGAGGCTAAATTGTAAAATTTATGTTTCTGGGTTAAGGAAGACATAAATTGTCAAGCTCACTCATAATCTCGAGGACAAAAAAATAATTACAATAGATCTTGCTACGAGAGAAAATAATGTCACTTACTCTAAAGAGAAGCACCTAGGTATAGGGAAATTTTATAGGATAAGCCGTAAAGGAGTTACTAGATCTTTGTTCATAGGAAGAACATTATCTAACATTTAGAAAAGTTACTAGATCTACTTTCATATGAAGAACCTTATCTGACAGAAAAGTTACTAGATCTACTTTCATAGAAAGAACCTTATCTGGCTGCTATAACAGTTACTAGATCTACTTTAATAAGAAGAACCTTATCTGACAGAAAAGTTACTAGAGCTACTTTCGTAGAAAGAACCTTATATGACAGCTAGAAAAATTACTAGATCTACTTTCATAGGAAGAACCTTATCTGACAACCAGAACAGTTACCATATTTAAATTCACACATTCAGACATCAAGTCATTGATAAATATTATCAATCATTATTATGAAAGGTTCCTCTTGTGATTGATCAGACCGTTTCAAAGGAACACCTCGTCATCCGGTCGCCTTATCCCCTTGTTGCTCTGATACGTCACAGACTCGCAGTTTGAAGCCTAACCGGGATTTTCCATTAGCGAAATGAGAGCATCGCAGAAGGACGGAATTCTCTGCTGATTTAGGAGACTATCTCTCTACCCGGCGTCCTTTCCGTGCTGTCTTGGCGTTACGTTCAACTTTTTGTCCCTTATTAGGTTAAGTTAAGCGGGAGAGGGTGGGGTGAGGGTTTAGGAAAGGGGTCGTACATTGGAATAGAAAAGGGGTTCGGGAGTGATAGAGAATTTAGGGGTCATCTAGTGGGAAGTAGGTGGTCGTGTAGAATTGAGCCCCCCAATCCCTTCACCTACTCACCCTTTACGCCCCCCACCCATTTTTTTTTGACAAGGAAGATATCCTATGAAAGATGAGGGTGCCCTGAACAGTAATCATATATTTTGGGTTTTGGCTTCAAAGAAATATGACTTCACGTTTGATTTTTCATTGATTTCTTTTTATTTTTATTTGAGAGAAATATTGAATCGTTATAGATGAGAA
This sequence comes from Timema monikensis, assembly GCA_902151445.1. Taxonomy (NCBI): domain Eukaryota; kingdom Metazoa; phylum Arthropoda; class Insecta; order Phasmatodea; family Timematidae; genus Timema; species Timema monikensis. The sequence continues at coordinate 96,925 of CABFVZ010000797.1, read as the reverse complement.
GTATTTTTGTGATATCGCCCCCCCCTCCCCACACCGTTCCACATCCTTCTCCCCTCCTCCCTATCCTTCCGGAAATATTTTCAAACACGTTACAATTTCGACAGGCTTTTTTTTATAGGCGGTGTTACATGAATCACATCGGCAAATAGAAGATTCATCAAAAAATAAAAATTAATAGTTAATTTTAAATAATTGCATTTTAGAAATAAGTTAACCAACAGTTTTTGTTTTGTTTTGAGAGATAAGATTTGTAAATAATTTCATTATTATTTTTATATAATTTGTAATATTATTTATTTATCAGTATTTATTAATATTTGTTTAATTCAAAGTTTGTGTCATAGAAGTTAAAAAAAGTCTTTAAATTGTGAAAATTATCCACCTAAAGATTATAATAAGTTTTGAGTTTTATGTGCCCTCATTTCTAAAATTCTGGTTCTTATACTTATCTTTATTTGTCTGGCTCTGAGACTTCAACGTAAACAATTTGTTGGGTTAGTTGTTCAACATTAATATTTTTACGTTGGTCATAATTTTTTTTTAAATTAGAATTATGATTCGAGCCCTTAAATTAAGATTTGTTTACTAAAGATTAAAATTAAAAATTGCATTATTAAAAGAATGGCTATAGCGTTTTTGTTCAAAATAAGTACCTGGTGAGTGTTTTTTTAAATATATAGGTACAAGTGCTAAGAAAAGAATATAAATAAGTAGGAAATGCTCATTACTCGTGTGCTTATTTGGATTAACATTTAAACACAGCCCACTCCAGTGGTCACATGTTCTAAGGCGTCACTCTCACAATAGAATGATACAGCCGATGATGGAGAGATTAGGGATCGAATCCTGGTTGGATGTATTGACGGTAGTTTTTCATAAATGGTTTTCCATTCCTTATCTCCACGTGAATGCGGGTAACAGAAATTTAAAGTGAACCTTCCTTATCCCTGACATGTTATCGTAATTAGTACATAGATATATAACCCAAACAAATAGTGAGACGGGGTGTTAATTTTATTTAAGACTGTACATTGATCAATTTTACAAATATGGGACAGAAGTATTTTATTGAGACAGCGTCAGGAAATCGGGGATGAATGGTTGGTAACCTTAATCCTCAAAGTAGCTGTTTGGAAACTAAATCACCATCAGGAGGGCCCGCTTCGTTGGCCGCGCGGTCTAACGTGCAATTCTCGTGTTATGCTAGACTGTCGAAGACGGGGAGGTCAAGTGCACTGGGGTGATTTTTCCTGAATGGTTTTCCACTCTCTTTCCACGCAAATGTGAGTGCACTTCCTCTCAATAAACCCATCTTAATCCCTTAACCAATAATGCAATTAGTACATAGGCGTATATCCCGAATGAGTAGTGAAGACGCAATTATAAAATATATATATAAATAGTTTATATATATATATAAATAGTTTATATATATATATATAAATAGTTTATATATATATATAAATAGTTTATATATATATAAATAGTTTATATATAGTTTATATATAAATAGTTATTATATATAAATAATATATAATTTATACATATATATATAAATAATTTATACATTTATGTATAAATAATTTATATATATAAATTATCCGGTAAAGTTAGTTGTGCTAATCACCCGTTTATTCTTGGCTGTTCAGAGATAAACTGCTTGAATTCTAATTACACAACATTAATTAACATCTCAACTTTTTTAGCTCTACGTCTCACCACCCGTTCTGGTTGTAATCGTAATACTCGTATTTACTAATTACGATAATTACGATAATATGGTCAGCATAATGAAGCTTTGACTTAGAGCATTTGCCTGGAAGTAGAGTGGAAAATCCTTTATAGATAACCCAATCACACCTGACCAAGATTCGAACCTTGATATCCCCGTCCTCGGTAGTTCAGTCTATTGCTATAATGACACCTCAGACCATGCGGACATAAAAGAAGGTAAGTTGGTGGTTCTAAACTCAAACGTGATAAGAAGTAGTCATCAGTTTTTTGTTCATGCGAATCATTCTAAAAAACATTCAACGTATCACCAAAGTGAACACTAATTTTTTTTTAAAAACTAGAAAATGTAAGTTTTCACATAATGAGGGTGAATAAAGTGTAAAACGTTCCTCTTAAATTCTCAGGATCCACCCCTTTTTGTTTTCCTGATAAAGGGGTTGGTGAGGGGATGAAAGGGGATGGAGGGTCAAATGGACCTGGAGGAGAGACCGTGAGTGGCCGAGGATTTAGTGGCCAGAAGGGCCCAGGGGCGACTACCCTTACATCCCCCCCCCCTCAACCCTCTGACCCTTCTGACCTGAGTAATGGCCGATCAAGGAAATTGAATTGGGTTTAGAGAAATGAGGCGAAGGTTCGAGTTCTTCACCTTCCCGTCTTACACCCTCATGCCCTTTCTTACTACCCACACTGAAAATATAAATCTAGAGTCAGGTACTAGACTGGCCAATAACATTTGTTCCAGTGCTGTGTGTTACTAAAACTGATTTCTTTCAATAAAATGATAAACGTTTTTTATATAAAAGAATGCAGAAAAGTTTCTTTAGGCAAAACATTTTTCATCCTGTGCCCTTATACTAAATCTACTTTCATTGTTGTCTGACATCTAGAACAGTTACTAGATCTACTTTCATTGTTGTCTGACATCTAGAACATTTACTAGATCTACTTTTATTGGAAGAACCTTATCTGACAGCTAGAACCGTTACTAGATCTACTTTTATAGGAAGAACCTTATCTGACAACTAGAACAGTTACTAGATCTACATTCATAGGAAGAACCTTATCTGACAGCTAGAACAGTTACTAGATCTACTTTCATAGGAAGAACCTTATCTGGCAACTATAACAGTTACTAGATCTACTTTTATAGGAAGAACCTTATCTGACAGCTAGAACAGTTACTAGATCTACTTTCATAGGAAGAACCTTATCTGACATCTAGAACAGTTACTAGATAGATCTACTTTCATAGGAAGAACCTTATCTGACAAGTATAAAATTATCTAGTTCTACTTTTACGTATCCATACGTCAAGTCATATGCTCTGCAGCTGATACTTCTGATACACATTATCAATTCATATAAGATAACAATAATGATAATGTAACAAGTTATCGATATTGACCACAACAAAATATATATATGTATTTTATAAAATGGCCTACCTATAAAAATAGGACTGTAACTAATATTCGCAATATATTATTAGCACCGCGTCTTACTACCCATTCGGGTTATACGCACTTACGCTAATGTGTAATGGCAGGGTTGATTGCGAGATGAAATGAAGGACCTACAGTTTAACGTGGAATCCGAACCACGGTGGTGACCTGGCATTCCACACATTCACAAGATGTGATTAATACACGTCTTGTCAGAGGTGAAGGAAGGGTTTGGTAATCAGATAAATTTATGCCGGGACCGAGGATTGAACCCCGGACCCCCAGCACAGAAGTCCGACACCTTACCCCTAGACCGCCAGGTCACCCGGGAAGTAATAATACGCTGATAAATTATATCTAGACTTCTTTGTCAAAGCTCTAAACTTAAAATAGGTAATTCAACACAACTGTAGCGTGCTTAATTTAGTAAAATCACGCCTGAGTAGTTATACAAAACTCGTGCCTTTTGCCTTACGTTTCAACTGAGAAACTAAAGTGTGGTATCCAAAGATAAGAATATGACCCAAACGGGTAGTAAGATGCTGTGCTTTAAAAAAATTGAAAACTATCAAAAGATTAAGAATTTGAATCCTAGAACATGTGTGGTTTTATTAAAACCATACGAGACTTGTTACTAGACAATTATGTTTCTGATACTAAGCTAATTTATTTACGCCTGTCCGAACCTTGGAAATTTCGAATCTCAATTCAAATCTTGCTAAGATTCGGATTGAGATTCGAGCTTTCGAGTCTTATTATTAGAGAGATTCGTGGTGGATTCGAAATTTCGAACCTAAGTAAATTTCTGATTCGGATTTTATAGGTTTAGTTCGAAATTCGAATCTTTTCATACTTATGAATAATTTCAAATTTCTATGGTAACATTATGAAGGTGACCTGGTGGTCTAGGGGTAAGGTGTCAGACTTCTGTGCTGGCGGCCGGGGTTCAATCCTCGGTCCCGGCACAGATTTATCTGATTTCCAAACCCTTCCTTCACCTCTGACAAGACATCTTGTGAATGTGAGGAATGCCAGGCCTCCACCGTGGTTCGGATTCCACGTTAAACTGTAGGTCCTTCATTTCATCTCACAATCACCCTACCATTACTCATTAGCGTAAGTGCGTATAACCCGAACGGGTAAAAAGACGCGGTGCTAATAATAATAATAATAACATTATGGAAAAAAAGTTGTTAATTTCGTTTATAATCTTTCATAAGTTAGTCGTAAGGATTTGTTTACTTGTTTAACTTAAGATTAAGTTTAAAATATTTTCAAAGACTCCTAAGCCTGTATTATTTGATTTGGATTTGCAACATTTTCAAAATAATATATTCGATTCGGATTTGATTCAAAAACACTTCTGGGCATGAGATTCGATTCGAGCTGGTTCTACACGATTCGGATTCGACTCGATGTGGAAAATAATGGATTCGCGCAGGCTTAAATTTATTTATTTGTGGTAGGGGTATTTTACGTGTGCATTTTGAATCACCTGATTATATCACCACACGACTTATAAATGAATTTAATTCTAGAGCAAACACAACACCCAGACCCCTACTATTGATGCATCACTGTGAAAAGGAAAAAACACATTACACAAATGATAAATATTTCGTCCTTACCGGGAATCAAACTCGGGTCCCTTAGTTGAGTAGTCAAACACGCTACCGATCGTCTTAAGCTATCGGACAAGATTGTGTTCAATACATTTCTTCCATCTTATAACCTCCACATCCGCAGACATCTATTTTATTATATCTAGTTCCGTTCTCGGTCTACCTATTCACAAGGGTCTCCCTACCCCTTCCAGAACCCACCTCCGGCCCATCACCCACAACCGCTTTAACAACATTCTTGGGTTCGCCGCCAGGAGCGCCACAGTCAAAGCCACATCGCCGCCAGAATGATTTACACACACACACACACACACACATACACTGCCGGCTGGTTCTTAAACTAACCACTCCTGTGGCTTCTGCAGCTAGATTTGTTTGTAGAACATCTTACACGAGGCGGCTTCTGAAGCTATGATTGTTTGTAGAACGTTTTACAAACACTGTTACTTCTGCAGCTAGTCTTGTTTGTAGAAAATTTTACATATACTGTTACTTCTGCAGCTAGTCTTGTTTGTAGAACGTCTTACACAAACTGTTACTTTTGCAGCTAGTCTTGTTTGTAGAATCTTTTACACACTGCGGCTTTTGCAGCTAGGATTGCTTGCCAAACATTCTACACATACTGTTACTTCTGCAGTTAGTCTTGTTTGTAGAACATCTTACAAATATTACAAAAATACTTACATTAACTCAAGTTCCCTTTCCTAATTTTGTAAACCCATCCATCTGTATAGGAACGTGGACCAAACTTTAAGCTCGCGTGTCTGTATCAGGGAGTTTAGGGTTCAAATCTCTATCCGTTCTATGGTAGATAGGGCTTTTTTCCTAAACGGTTTCCCAATCTCCTTTAATGTAAATGTCGTTACAATTCCCCTACATTTTTACCCTCTTCGTTCCTATCAAACTTAATAGGGGAGCAAAATGTATTCCAATGGCCCTTAGTGAGGAATTGTTGCTGGTATTATAAATTCACCCAACTACATCCCCTGATCACCAAAAAAAACCTTACTGGCACACTGACAAATGCATAGAAACAAAATGGCGGCCATTGGTGTATCTAAAGATTAAGATGAAAGGAGTAAACATTTCAGTGAGTCTAGCAACTACAGAAAATGCACTCTCAAAGAAACCAAGCTCTCTCTTTTTTCTGCATTATTTTAATGTTGACCAATTTGGTTTTCACACCCTATTTATGGTTCCAACAATGGTTTACGTACTCGGGGGTAATATTTGAATGTTTTAATGAAGTTGACAGCCATACCTCACTAGACGCCTTCAGCAAGATAGTGTGTGAGAGGATTCAATAGTAACTTAAGGAGAATTATTTTCCATAAAATGTCATTAACTTTTAGAGAAACTACCACATATTTTATGAAGATGGTAATAACTTAAGAGAAAGTACTACTCATTGAGAATAAAATAATAATAAGACAAATGGTATCTGAATGTCCGGTGCTAAATTAAGCACGGGCCAAATTTTACTTTTAAAAAGAACCAACAGGTTTTTCTAATTTTCCGGAAAAACTACTCTATTTATGCAACATATTTATATGGATTATAAAAAATGGGGATTATGCTTACCTTTCATTAAAAAAAGAAATATTTAAGTTCGATAAACAGGACCCGATATATAGCTGATTAAGATACACCCATCACCACGGAGATTACTGGTTCTTAGACGGGGCTTTACATTGAGTAGCGAGACGTGATGAAAAACAGAAAAAAGAAACATCATTAAAACTTGATGATTAGGGCAAGTAAGGTTTGTTTGAAAAATAAAAAATAAAACCCTAAGCCAAAACGAGCTGATAGCGATGTCCCGTCCCCCCCCCCCTCTTCCCACCGATCCGATGAACGGAACTTCCCAAAAGTTTGTCGTCAAACTGGCAAGATTGCTTTCCAAACTCCTTCGATGAGTTACCCCCCCTTTTAACTCCAAACCTCTTCTGAAAGATTGACCAAGACGCGGGCCACTATAAGGAGCCGGACTAACCTCAAGATTAGCTTCCCCCCTCCCCTCCTTGATGCTAATATCCCCCTTCACCCGCCTTGCTATGTTGCTAACAAACCTCTGGTGCACCACATTGTAAACATTGGGAATGGTTGGGATAATATAACTAACACAGGCTTGGATCTCAACCTGGAGGTTGGGGTTTAAAGCCCAACCAGGTGCACATTATGGAGAGGGGGCTTTAAGTTGGGGATTTAGGGGATACGAGGAAAGAGCAGTATTTTTGCAGTTTTTATAGCAACTTTTTTTGGTCAAAATAAAAAAAAACTTGCTTCAATATAAGATATAGAGTTTAATTTTCTTCACAAGTTGATATCAACAGTTGTTGAATATCTGTGTCCATACGCTCCAAAAGTGTCAGGTTGAAAGCGCGCACCTGGTGTTGAAAGTCACAACTAAGAGTTGAGACCGCCACCAACAGATAAGATGGTTGGCCAGGTCTTATGTTTTATTTCAGTGGTTCGTGGTGTTTTGTTTGCTAGTTCGCAATTTATCGTTAGAAAACAATACAGTCCACAAAGTTTTGTTTAAAGTTGTAATCACGGTAACTATTCTGAAAGTCCAGTTAATTCCGTGGTTTTAAAAATCTGTCAGGGGTGTCCTGAAATTTAATGAAAACTTTTTTTCTCGTAATTTAAAAAGTTTCTCATTTAATGCTCATGACAGATATTCAACAACTCTGAATAACACCATGTGAAAAAAAAATATTAAACTTAATTTTTCTTATGGAGCAGTATTGGTTTTATTTCGGCCAACCAAATGTTTGGCTATAAAAACTGAAGAAAAAAAACCCTTTTTCGCGTCTGGTACATCCCCACCATAACACTAGTGGATTTCGCGTCCGGCATATCCCTACCTTAACACTAGTGGATTTCGCGTCCGGTATATCCCTACCTTAACACTAGTGGATTTCGCGTCCGGTATATCCCCACCTTAACACTAGTGGATTTCGCGTCCGGTATATCCCCACCTTAACACTAGTGGAAAACAATGTTTCTCAATGTGGATAACTACTCTTGCAATCCCTTGGCATACGCCATCATCCTCCTGCTGCTTCCTCGTATTAATTAGACGGGCAGATTATTTTATTGTATCCCCGTCTTACTACCCGTCCGATCGATACGCATCCAATTACAATAAGGGGGGTAGTAATGAGGAAGTCTAGAATTTATAGGAAATGTGTCCTCATTTAGATGGAGGGAGAGTGGGAATCCATTAATAAATAACCAAAAGCTCTCAACATGCGTACAAGATATAAAACAAGAGCAAGTAAGCGGCCCTTAATTTTAGAGCAAAAGTCAAAATCACAATTTAGCCTTAAGTTAAAACTTTATAATATCTAATTATCAATTTTGAATGAAATCCGTTACACCGTTCCGGCTCTAACCCATGATACAGATATAAAAGGAGGTAGACATTAAGACAGAAAGCGTGTAGGACCATTTTTGTTCGAGTTTAAGGGGAAGATAAAAAGTGTTAATATCCATCACAGTATGGATATGAACACATTTTTACTATTACAATACTTACTCCATATAGGACAGTAGGAAAAAACTAGTATATAATACTGTCAAAATATTTTAAGTTAAAAAGAGGACCATTAATCCTTTTTATCCATAAAAATAAAGGCACTGTGGAGTAGTTTATCCTTTAGTATCGGACGTTGGATGGGCAGTGATACAAAACGATCAACCTCTAAAATTCTTGTTTTTTTGTTTTGTTCAACCCTCAACGTTTTGGTCTGTCTTTATGGTTATTACGTTATTTCATAGATGGAGTAATATAAAGGGCCGTTACCATCAGAGTCTGTGAAAGCGCAAATATCGGCTTCTCCTCCGGACTGAATGATCGCATGAAAAGATTGAGTAGTGGGTACTTGAAGAAATGGAAGGAAAGAAACAATAGATAAAGAGAAGAAACATACACATAAAAAAATATATAAGGAGAAGTGGGAGGGAGGAAAGAAAAATTGATGTTTGGTTCTTGGCGAAGAAGAATTATGGCAACACGCACCAACAAATTCAAGAGTATTTCCCTTCAGCCATCCGGAAAATAGCCCTCGACCTTTCGTCTGTCCAGTTGCTCATTTCTTACCGACCGCTCACACAGAACTTTTTTTTATTTTACAAAAAAAGGTTAAAAGTAGTCCATGTGCAAGATTTTATTAGATCGTGTCGTAACGTGTGGAAACCACCATATTTATAAAGCGAAACCATCCTGAAAGACGTTAAGAACTCTGAAATTTATAGTTCTTAATTTTAAATACACTTATCTATGAATATTTATACTCTACAAATTCATGCTCAAAGCCAGTCTTTTAAGTTGAGAGTAACACTCCAATTTTCATAGGAAGTGCATTTAGAAAATATGAACATAAATTTTGGTGGCTTACATTGATAATATTTCACTATAATATTATTACTGCTATTTGATAGATACTGATACCTGATAATATATATCAGAAGTGACAGATATGGCTTTCCTATTAAAGTAGATCTAGTATTTTTTTCTAGCTGTCAGATAAGGTTCTTCCTATGAAAGTAGATCTAGTAACTGTTCTAGCTGTCAGCTAAGGTTCTTCCTATGGAAGTAGATCTAGTAACGGTTCTAGCTGTCAGATAAGGTTCTTCCTATGAAAGTAGATCTAGTATTTTTTTCTAGCTGTCAGATAAGGTTCTTCGCATGAAAGTAGATCTAGTAACTTTTCTAGCTGTCCGATAAGGTTCTTCCTATGAAAGTAGATCTAGTAACTTTACTAGCTGTCCGATAAGGTTCTTATTAAGAAACTATCTCTAGTAACTTTTCTAGCTGTGAGATAAGGCATTCCAAATGAAAATTGGACTCTACTTATGCCAATTATTTGCCAAATATTAAGTTTTTATGAGGTTGTGTGGTAAACATTTTGAAGCTTTATGATTAAAACTTAGTTCTTATATATATAATGTTTTTTTATAATTCGGGTGTAAAAATGTAAGTGGGATTAAACAAATTTTTTTATACTTAGTAATTGGTCATTACACATTATTCTGAAAGTATAAACCAGTAAGATTGCTGTTACCATAATAAATATGGTAGTGTGAGTATATTTAATTTCCATTAGGTGACACACTTAATGGCCTTTATGTTAAACTTATTATTACTAATTAACAAAGTAATGATCTTATACAACAGGAATATCCTGCGGTACTGTATAACTTACGACTTGGATGCTTTTATTTATTTGTTTATTAAATGTAGGACAATTAATGTGATCTTTCTAAATCGACTGATTATATCAATACACGAAATATAATCTAATTTAAATCTAGAACGGACAAAAATCCCAGCCCCCCTGGCCGTAAAAGTATCACTATAAAAGGGAGATCCCCACAATTCATCCCTGATAATTTTTACACCTATACAAGTAATCAAACCCGGGACCGCTAGCCCAGTATGCACACACTTTACTGATTGAGATAAGGTTTTTTATTAATTATTTAACAAAAAGTCGCCCAACCAATTAAATATGCTCCTGCTTCCTCCCCCTCTCCCCCAAGATTTTCAAGGTTTTATTTGAGCGGACTACCCAAGTACTCTGAAGAGAAACGGATCGATCGATAGAAGCTTGAAATGGCTTTAGAAGCTTGTCGATAATGAACTGGCCCTCTTTGATAAACTTGAGGGTTCAGGGAACTAAATAGATCAGATTGCGGCTTACGGCTCAGTTTCGTCTGCTCAAATAGCTGGTAAGCGGCTTTAGAATTACCTGCCATCCATCTTAAGATCGGCTTCAAGTCAGCTTAAGAGTTCCTGGTTCTTGAAAGCTGGAGAGGGGAGGGAGAAGATACTTAGGACGTATCTTCTAAGACCACAAGATATATTCACTAAAATATAATATTAAACACAATCGATGTATTTTAACAAAGATCTAAATTAAATTAACTTAACATAAACCTGTGATGTACAGTACACTCCGTTTAGCCTGTAGCAGTCTGACCTTGACGGATGTATATATATATATATATATATATATTTATATATATAATATGGCCTTATTTTATAATTTACATCATACTGAAACGATGTAACGTAAGCTTGCTATCTTTCAGGGTAAACAAAAGACACGTGACATTTGTAAACTTGAAGTAAGAAATAAATTACTTCACGATTTTATCTTTGATAAACTTGAATATTTATATAGTCTAAACTCTACTTAAACAAATGTATTATTTAATAATATAAAATATTCTTATTACGTACCATCACAATAAACAATATTTCATAAACATTGTTTTAATACAAGTGTTCTCCACATTCATTTTCTTTATTTTAATATAACAATAATGTTTAATTGATTATTATTACTATCCTTTAAATATATAAAATATCTTACTATTATAATATGTTTAGGATAAAGTAATTATGGTATAAAGCACGACTGATTTTTTTTTTTACTACCGGTGACGGAAGGATCGGGTTTCGAATCTCTGTATGTGTACTGAGGTCGTTTTTACTCTAAATTGCTTCCCACTCTTTCTCCACGTGGGTTCGGGATACCTTTCCTCCAAAATGATACCTTCCTCATTATTATTCCACTAGATTAATTAATAAATACGTATATCTCGCTCGAATACTAAGAAATAGTGAAAACAAATAACATAAATATGATGGTACTAGCATAAACTAATTCATATTTTTGTAATCATAATAAATATTTATATTAGTGACCATAAATGCAGAGTGAAAATAGTTATTCAAAAAAACAATAATTTGAAAACACTATTGATTGTGGTCAATAAATAGATAATTGGGGGAGGGGGGGGAGGGGGTTCACTTCACTACTGATGAACGTATTTTAAAATATCCAGAAAGTCGCAATAAATAATTACTTTGTTGTGTTAATTATCTGGTAAAAATTTAATACCCATAAAACAGCAACCTTACTACTCATATAGTATTGCTCTCCATTTTAAACCATACAAGCAAGTGTTATTTGGTTTATAATAATTTAAATTTTATTCCATATGTGATATCAGTCATAACCTTGATAAACAAGAACTGTTGATATTAATATCATGTGTAGAAAATTAGATTAAAAATATCCACTGAAAAATTATTTTATTTACCTTGTCGAAAAATACTTATTTTTCATTTAAAAAATATGTAATAATATGAAACCTCAACGTGCATTACCTTTNCCCCCCCCCTTAATATTTACTCTTATTTGGAAGATGGATAATTATTCGCGACACAAACCCGCCTCAGTGGCGTAGTTGGCTAACGCGCTAGTCGTGTTGAGCTCGACTGCTGAGGACGGGGAGATCGAGGTTCAAATCTCGGTCGAGTGAACTGGGGGAGGTTTTTCCTAAATGGTTTTCCACTATCCCTCCATGCAAATGTGGGTTCACTTCCTTTAATTCAACCTTCCGATTCCTAATCCATTAGCGCAATTAGTACTTAAAGCGTATAGCCCGGACGGGTAGTAAGACGCGGTGTTAATATTAAGATATTCGCGACACAAAAGTATCGCTCGCCCCTTCTAAAAAACAAACGAAAGATTAGAAGATATTGTTGTTGAAAAATGGAGGGGGGGGGTTTGTTGAAAAGGGCGGGGGGATGTAGGAACGGAGAAGAAAATTCCCTACCAGCCTCGCCATCGCTACCAACTTAACAACTATTTCTAGACTATACATCCTCTAAGCTTTCCCTCCCGTATGTTCTTTTCTAATTGAATATTCTTCCTTCCTTCAGGGTTGAGTTTCCGGGGGACTTAGACTCCATAGTGAAAGGGGGAAGGGGGCGGGTGGAAGAGGGTACCACATTTCCGGGACTAGAAAAAAAAGGGTGGGTCTCGGGGTGTAGAAGCAAAAATAGAGTAGTAGGAGGTGGAAAACATTCAATATTCATGGTATTTTTTAGCGGGGCTCTTTGGCCGTTACTTTTGGGACTATGCCCCACGACCGGGGTTGGGGGTCAAAGAAGGGGGGAGGGGGGCCTCTTATCCCTCGCCACCTTTTGCCTTGACTACATTTTCTCGTCGTCGTCATCAGAGGTTGTTGAGGTATCCGGTATTGCGGCCAGACGTCCACGTCCACTTCCAGGATAAAGGGTCCTCCCTTAAACCTCATGAGGATCCTTAGAGGACGTCCCTGAAATGCTAATGTAGCGCTATCCTTCTGGTAAGGAAGAGAGTAAGAGCGAGAAGAGGATAGTTTTATATGCCCTCACATATACACGAATATTTTTGTCACAGGAGATGAAAGTATGAAAAAATTAGGGGAAAGGGGATTGTGGGTAATTCAGGAACATATCTTCTTTTTTTTATGAAGGTTGTAGAAAAAAAAATCTCTTACATTTCTAATTTACTGAGCTTGTGACTTGCATACTTAAGATACACTTTAAAAAAAATTTGGAAAATATGTATTTTTGTAAGAGTTGATAAGATAAATCAAATCTTGTTAAAATAAATATTAAAAGGATTAAATTTTGATTATAATATTTTAAAAACTACGCAGTGTCTCTTCTTTCCCCTCCTTAAGGCTTCTTTGGAGGGGAATACAAACTGCTTTTTAAGACCCGCCTCGGTGGCATAGTTAGCTAACGCGCTAGTTTCATGTTGAGCTAGTCTGCCGAGGATGGAGAGATTGAGGTTCGAATCTCACTCGGGTGAACTGGGGTTCCTAAATCTTTTTCCACTCTCCTTCAACGCAAATGCGGGTAAACTTTCTATAAATATAACCTTTCTAATTCATAAAGCTATTAGCTTAACCAGTACATAAGCATTTAAGCCGGATGGGTAGTGATACGCGGTACTAAAATATTAATAAAATAATAATTGAGATATGTTTTCTTTTTTTTACATTATTTTATGTAAATTACCTCACATTTTGGTGTAGGAGGGATCATTCCTAAACTTCCTCTGAAGTAGCTTTTGAAAACTTTAGGTATCAAGTCTTAGCCAAATCTGTAAAATGTTGCGGTTCTATTTCCAGTAAGTAACAGACAGACAGACAGACAGACGGCATCAGAAAAAAATATTCTTTCTTTTACAGAATAATAATAATAATAATTAGCACCGCGTCTTACTACCCGTTCGGGTTATCCGCTTTAAGTACTAATTACGCTAATGGATTAGGAATTGGGAAGGTTGAATTAGAGGAAGTGAACCCAAATTTGCGTGGAGGGAGAGTGGGAGAGGGGGAGTTCACCCGNCCCCCCCCCCCCCCAGTTCACCCGACCGAGATTCGAACCTCGATATCCCCATCCTCAGCAGTCGAACTCAACACGACAAGCGCGTTAGCCAACTACGCCACCGAGGCGGGTTTTCTTGTACAGAGGATCATGAAACTTCAACATCTATCAAAATCTTAAGTTTAATTTTTTTTGTCGATCACAATACTTTCTCTACCTGAGGGGTCACGAAAAAGTAATAATATGTTTGCCGACGTGATAAGGTGATTAAAACCAACTTGAGAAATACACCGTTAGAAACTTGCTTGAGTTCATTTTCAATCAGATTCCATCTCGAACACGTTGCGACGTTGCCAGACCATCTGTATCGGATGACGCAGAGAGGCTGGGCTGGAAGATGCCTGCTGGCGAAATACCCACGCGTTAAAGTGGACTTCTGGATACACCCCTTCCCCTCCCTCTAACACACCCTTCACCTCCAAGTAACACCCCAATCCCCCCTCTGTAGACACTCGGAATAGAACCCTACTTGGACTTCACGGAGACATCTAACTTCAAAAATAGATTGTTTTACTTTCTGATACGCTTGATTTTATTATTAATAATTTTTTTAGCAACGCGTTTAACGTTAGGGTTAAGGTACACACTGTAGGAACAAGGGGTCACAAAGGTGTTCGGTGTAATTTGTTCAGCGAATGGTTCAAAACTCTCCTTGCGGTCCATATTTAGAGAACCGATTGTTTTTCATGAGTGTTCGCTCATTTTAGATTATGGTCCAGTTGGTAAGCCTTAGTGTTTCTTTAAAAACTTGCTGTCGTGAGTGAAATAGAAGAGTCTACTTTTTTTTTATGTCTGATGAAGGTTTAATTATAATCGCTAGTGCTTCGTGTATCATAATGAGTTAAGAAGCTAGCCGACCCCATGGGTAAGTGACCAGTATACCTGGCTACGAGCCTAGGTATTTTTCTCGACTCACCCCTACGGTCACCAGGGTTTGGTTAGTTAGGCTTAAGTTATGTTTTAATGTTTCCACTGGTTTAACACCCTCATACTCACTATAATGATCAAACCTACTATCACTCTCATACTCACCATCACCCTGATCTCATCGGGACATTGATGAGCCTCCACGGAAAGGATGTACTATTAGTACATTAGTACGGGCTAATGTTTCCACTACCGGACTACGAGTGATGCAGTCCAGACGTGTAATATTATTATTATCAATAGCGAATGGATGAGGTTTTATCTTGTAGAGTATAGTCAGATTGTTGGCTGTTAGATTTTTCTCTTAACAAAACAATTTTGCAATAATTTAATAATACATTTAGTCAATTTAAAATCATTAGTCACTTTAATTTTATATTTTATAGTTATTTAAGGAGTTTAATAAATGTTTAACGTTTTAGTTGAACTATTATTTTGTCACTTTTATTTGAAATATAAAGTTATTTATTATATAAATACTGCAATATTGTGATTACCTAATTAATCAATATTTATTTATTTATTTATTTGAGATGGTTAAGATGTACCTTTTGAACCGACTGATTATATTAGTACACGACTTATAAACTAACTTAAATTTAGAACAGAAACAACATCGAGAACTTTGACTGTTATTTCATCACTGTGAAAGTTAAAAATCCACATTTCACCAATTATAATTTTTTTGACCATGCTGAGAGTTAAAACCGGGACCCTTAGCTTGATCGGAAGATACAATATTGATTAATTTAATACGTTATCTAACACCTCAGATCAAAGTGCCTTGAAAGGTTTTAAACTCTCCCTCCATGCAACCGAGGCTACATTTTATTAAGATTCTACCTTCATATTGTGAATTTGTGGATAACCGCTTTAGACAGTTGTTTGGTAGAAGTGAACAAAACAAAAAAAACTGCTTCGGTGGACGCGTGGTCTAACGCGCTACTCTCGCAATAGACTAGAATACTGATTACGGGGAGATCCAGGTTCGAATCTCGGTCGGGTGTACTGAGGTTATTTTTCCAAACTAGTTTTCCACTTAAAATGTGGGTACACTTCCTAAAAATATAACCTTGCTAGTTTTTGAAACCACTAACGTAACTAGTACATAAACCTATAAATCGAACGAGTAATAAGACCCGGTGCTAAAAAAAATGTTAAATTATAAAGTTAGGATAAATTTGTGATTTTACAATATATCAAGAAATACGAAAAGAAAACAGATCGAAGTAGAATGTAGATTCACACCGAATATTAAGTCCACCAAAATGGTCTCACATTTCCGTACAAATTAATTAAGTCCCCAAGCTATGTCCCTCCGAGTCGCAAGTGAAATTCTACCGATAGTATTTGGAACTAATTCCCTGTGTTTCAGAAATGTCATCTAGACTTACTTGAGGCCGATATAACAAGACGGCGAGACATCTCTGAAAGGTAACTCGTAGCCGGTAGTACCACTTTTAACAAGAGCTTACTATTTCCTCCGCTAGGTGAAGCTGGCCGATCTCAGGATTTTCCGAAAGAATCAAATTTCAAATACTTTCAGGGAGCTCTGAGTTAGGTCCACTTGGTTTTATCATTTTCAAGGGCAGAGGATTAGTTGAGAGGAGAAGAACAAGGAAAAATTGACGCGTGGAGGGTTGAAAAAGAAAGAAAGAAACGCAGAAAAGAGATTAACTCTGTCAACACGTGTATGTACTGATTACGCTAATGTGTTAGGGAAAAGGATAGCTGAATTTAAAGAACGTGTACCCACATTTGCGTGGATATAAGGTGAAAACCCATTTAGCAAACACTATCTTCAGTACACTCAACCAGGATTCAAATCCCGATCTCTCTGTCTTCAGCAATCTAGTATATTATATGAGTAACGCCCAAGCCCATGTCACCACCGGAGTGGCTCATTGTTTGTTGTATGCGCGCGTGTTGTTACGTTTGTATTGTGTGCTTTGTGTTGTGTGTGTTATGTGCGTTACTTTATATTTGTGTTATACAGTATGTATGTATTGTGTTATGATTATAGTGTTGTTTGTATTGTATGTAATGTTGTGTATAGAGTGTGTGTTGTGACTCAGGTAGTAGTCAAATTGTAGGCGTCCCCTTTCCGTAACGTAACTCGTTCAAAGGGTGAAGCTTGGCTTGTTACTCTACTCTATACTATCAATAGTAACTTCATCGGTATGTGCCTGGATAGAGGGCGAGAAAAAGAGTTATGTTGTGGTAAAAAAAACTGTAATGTATTTGAACCTGTGCCCTCCGATTCGAAGACCATGGCTTAAAATCAACTGGGACGTAAAGAAACAAACCTAATCAAAGACAAGATCATTGATGGAATAAAAGTTGTGGTCAAAAGGTAGAAGAGGGGTTGGATAGGGGAGAAGAAGATGGAGGGGGTATTGATGTAAAGCATAAGCCAGTGACCCCACATGGGGTGAAGAGCCTTCTAACCCTTTGGAGAGAGAGAGAGAAAAAAAAAGGTCGTACGAATCTGAGATACGCCGGAACACCCCAAAAGAGGAATCTTGCAACAAGGCTTCAACGACAAGGAACGGGTATTGAAAAACATCCAACCATCTTCGGATACCGGGTAGTTTCGAACCCTCCTCCCCTTTTCCCCCGCGCCTTTCCCTGCCGAGGAAGTGGAATCGTGCTACAGAGTCTACAGTCTACAGTCTACAGTCTACAGTCTACTTTAGACAGAGAAGGTGCCGGACTGAGATCTACTTCAACAAAACCTCTTGAACACTTTCTTTGGGACGAGGGACTTGTCCGTTGATTTTCCCACAGATTCTAGGCCTGATATACCGTATCAGGTTTGGGTCGTGACTCTATAAACTACGGTCATATGAAGAGAGTGTTGTGGCGAGCTGTACCCTTCATTTACCTTTACAGTTGCAAGCTTACCTTGCTTGGGTTGGTTCTACTATGGTGTAGTTTATAAGATAGGGTCATAGTGTAATCAGTCAAGGTAAGACTGCTACTTGGCTTGGTTCTACTATGGTGTAGCTTATAAGATAGGGTCATAGTGTAATCATGCAAGGTAAGACTGCTACCTTGCTTGGTTCTACTATGGTGTAGTTTATAAGATAGGGTCATAGTGTAATCAGGCAAGGTAAGACTGCTACCTTGCTTGGTTCTACTATGGTGTAGTTTATAAGATAGGGCCATAGTGTAGTCAGCCAAGGTATGACTGTTGTTACCTTTCAGGATTACAGATATTTCCTATATTAATCCAACTTTCATCCCTCGAATTTGGTTGAATTTGCGGTGGAACACGAGTTAAAAGCCTTATTTTTGCAGTTTTTCTCAATTAAAACCTGATTTGGCCTGATTTTATAAAACCTTGGAGCCGAGGCCAAGCAAACCATTTCAAAACAACAACAAACATTGGGCTGAATGTGAAAAATTATGTTTTTAAAATAAAACAAAACATATTTCAGTGTTATCAAATTAATAATTTATTATAAAGAACCATATTTAATTACGTTTATAGGTTCGAGTAAGGTCTTGTATCTAATTTCCCGGTTAACTTTGTCTTTAATATCCCGGTTAAAGGGTGCCTCTAAAAGCCGATGTTTCAAACAATGAACAGTCTTCTTTCAATCAACCCTTGATACCAAAGTACACGTATCAGGATAACATAACTATCCCACAGATATAAATCACTATGATTTAAACACCACCTGGTCTCAAACCAGGGTCTAATGGATGTGTGTATGGGAGAGGGACACATTCCACGTTTGAGACTGTGCAAGGGGTGATGAGTGTGGGGGAAGGGGGGAGGAAGAGCTGAGATCCCAGAGAAAGATCAATACCTCAATGTTGAGCCACGGCGTCCGCTTTAACGTACCACTGGACATAGGAAACATCGTCTGAGACTTAGACAGGGTGGACCAATACTGGCTGTACAGGGTAGACCAATACTGGCTGTACAGAGTGGACCAATACTGGCTGTACAGGGTGGACCAATACAACTGTGCATGGTGGACCAATACTGGCTGTACAGGATGGACCAATACTGGCTGTACAGGGTGGACCAATACTGGCTGTACATAGTGGACCAATACTGGCTGTACAGGGTGGACCAATACTAGTTATACAGGATGGACCAATACTGGCTGTACAGGGTGGACCAATACTGGCTGTACAGGGTGGACCAATACAACTGTGCATGGTGGACCAATACTGGCTGTACAGGGTGGACCAATACAACTGTGCATGGTGGACCAATACTGGCTGTACAGGGTGGACCAATACTAGCTGTACAGGGTGGACCAATATTAGCTGTACAGGGTGAACCAATACTTGTTCTACAGGGTGGACCAATACTAGCTGTACAGAGTTGACCAATGGTGCCTATAATTTACAGAGACATAATTTATAAAACTATCTTAAAATCATTACACAGCTAGTTCTAATACTATTCATAATTTTGAAAGACGAACAAACTAAATTATCTACAATTTTACGAAAATATAATTTTATCGCTGGGATGTAACACTTCTTACAAATACAATAATATATTAAATAACAATCCCTTGAAACAAAAATTAGTCCCATCAAGCTACAAAGACAAGACCTTAAAAATATAAGCTCTACAATATATTGGTAATAGAAATGTATTTCTAGGATAAACTTACTAATACAAACATTGATATTTAGTCATATTACACAACAAAAAAGATTAATATCATTCGAAATAACAACACAAACAATCTTCTATTAGTCGATTAGTTGGCTTCACAAATATTCCGAAGATTATTTCCTGACCACGTGAAACCGAGCTGATGTTAAACATTGGTTATTATGTTGACTTTGATATATCTGAAAATAAAATAATAAAGAAGGGCCTTTCATCATTTTAAGTCAACTACTTCCATACGAGAAAACACAGCATTTTTAATTTTTTTTTACCAAGCACACATATAATATGAAAAAGAAAGAAAGATAGAAGTAAAACCTCGAACCCAAAACACAGCGGTTACACACTTCAGTATGAAAATTAAATGGGTTGAACTTGTAATAGAAAGAGTGACACAGCTTCTGCTATGTGTACCCCAGTTTCAGGAGGGTTGTGTAAGAGTGAGAGGAATAGAGGAGGGGAGGGGAGGGTGGAGGAAGGTTAAAACATGAGTATCTAACCCTTTTTTCAACCCC